>JAWPHD010006087.1:0-150930 GCA_037043455.1 Cyrtodaria siliqua
TAAGCTGCACCAGTACGGCATCAGAGGTTATATCCTTCAATGGATTAGGACATTCTTGTCCAACAGAACACTATGGTTCACGCTCGTAAACGTAGGTTCACGCTCGTAAACATAGGTTCACGTTCGTAAAACCGGGTTTATCGACTTGTAACTATGCTTTCGGACAGGTATCTGTGATTTACGAGCATAGCCAATCACGACCGTGGACCATAGTCTACGAACGTGAACTATAGTTTAGGAGCGTGAACTTAGGTATAAACAAATAAAAATATTATCAGTATAAAGGAACGTAATGATTAATATCTGTATTACACGAGATATTTAATCAGATATTCATTTCAAGCTATGTATAGTTTGTCCATTATGTGATATAAATATATGTCGATTTAAAATCTAAACAAGAGGCCCAAGAGGGCCTTGTAGACGCTCTGCTGGGCTAAAACGGCTCTTATATCAAGGGTTGTCTTCATAATTTTCCATCAGTACTTATTTTTCCGAACGTGGTCCAATATTCATTGATTTACCGCGATTTGCACAACTAGACATCATAACGAGATTTCCTGCAATTTCGTAGAAATCTAACAAGCCGTTTAGGAGGAGTAGCGCCGACAAGAAATTTAACGTAAATTAACATGTCAAAGGGCCATAACTCCAGCGAACTGGAACTGGAACAAAAGCGCGATATGCACAACTAGACATCTTACCGATGCTTCCTGCCAAGTTTCCTCGAAATCCAACAAGGCGTTTAGGAGGAGTAAGCACCAACAAGATATTTAAAGCAAAAATGTCAAGGGGCCGTAACTCTATCAAAATTCAACGAACCTGAAAAAAATCGCAATAGGCACAACTAAATAATCATGCCAATGCCTCCTGCTAACTTTCGTCAAATCCATCACGGGCGTTGAAAAAATAAAAATAAAAATAAAATATAAAAAAATAATATGTTCACAAGGCAGAAAACGGCAATTTACAGGGGAAAAAAGGGCCATAACTCTGGTGTTACTGATCCGATTTGGCTGATTTTCAAATTGTCCGAACTTCCATTGATATTAACAATCTGTGCAAGTTTGATAAAGATCAAATAATACATGAAGGTGCTAGAGTGTACACAAGTCAGAAAATGGCTTTTTCAGAATAAATAGACGTAAATATATCGATTTATAGATGTATATCATAACAACTCGAGTTATTGCAAATTGAGAAATTCAATATGACCCAAGACGAGGCACGAATACGCTTCCGTACATAACACGATATTCAAGTTTATCTTAACGCGTATAATCTATTAATTTATTAATAGGGCCATCGTTTCTACAACCACTTGCGACGATAGTCAAGTGTATCATAACTTGTATAATTTATGAATACTTAGGACCAAATATCGCTTGGCTAGGAGACCACTTACACGATTAAGGGAGTTTTATACGTTCATATGTCTGAAAACAAACAAAGGTAAATTATGTGTCCGTTTATTGCATAATTTATGAAACTTCAATGATACTTCATTCGGAAGAAGTTTGTTTGCCTACGTGCGCAATAGAAAGGCACTCGCTAATTTATTATTTTATTACCATGAGTATGAGTTTTGATTGCGAAAAAGGTTTTGATCCAATATAGCTTCGTATCATAAATCTGTTTAAAGTAGGTGTATATGAAAACACTTTAAAATGATTTATATCGGGACAAATGCTTTCTGTCTGAACCATTGCCCCAATATGGGTGAAGTATGAATAAGATGCATAATGCTACAAGAAATCCCAAACCAAAATTATATATACATGGGTGATATAATACAAGAAAACAAATTAAAAACATATTTTCTTATTTTAAATCGCCAAGGTCCTAGTCACACCTCCACGCGGTGCCAGCTGGAAACACTATGATATACAGTGGCTAACCTTCTTATTATAATCCATTAATACCATATACTATTATTGTTTAAATATTATATTTACATTTTACTTTATTTTATTTGTTAGTTATTATTTTCTTTCTTTCTTTCGTTACTGCCTTAGTCTGTTTTAGATTGCATTAGACAATAATTGCAGTAGGCTTGATTAAAATGTAAAAATAAATACAACAAAACATTCTGTTTAGAGTTCATTTTCGCAGTAATTATAAATATTTTACTTTCAGTTTCCTTAAAATAATTATTTCTGCTAAAACATTGATGAAGAATATGATATTAATATCATGGTAAATATAAAAAAACAAATTGGCACGAACCATCCCGGACGAAACATCCCTGGCACGAAACATCCTGGCACGAACTGGTTTTGGCACGAAATGACCCGGAGCCACACAAACAGTCATCCTGGAAAATGACAAGTCCTCAGAAGTTCCAGTCACTTCTGGAGTACCACAGGGATCAGTCCTAGGGCCTATATTATTCCTTGCATACATCAACGACCTGCCAGAGAACATCAAATTGAAGGTGAGGCTCTTTGCTGATGATACGGCACTCTATTTAGCAATGACAAACCTCCACGATGCTGAAGTCCTACAAAACGACCTTAACCGCATGGAACAGTGGGAAACTGATTGGGACATGGAGTTCAATCCAGGTAAGTGTACCACCATACATATGACACGCTCAAGAACTCCAATACCATCCCAGAATATCCTCCACGGCCAGATCCTGGAAACGGTAAGTAGTTCCAGGTACCTTGGACTTGACATCCGCAGCAACCTCACCTGGAATGATCATATCCAGAGAACAACATCCACTGGCAAATAGGACTTTAGATTTTGTAAAGCGAAACATAAGATCACAAAATAAAGGTATACGGGAAGTAGCATATAAGACCCTTGTACGCCCCTTACTTGAATATTCCTCCGCTTTATGGAGTCCATATACCAAGACAAATATAAACAAGTTAGAGATGGTAAAGCGCAGAGTAGCTCGCTGGACGCTAAATAACTACTCGTATTACGCCAGTGTTTCATACATGCTCAGTGACCTAGGTTGGCGATCATTAGAAGACCGACGTAGTGACTCTCGATTATGTCTCCTCTAGAAATGCCAACATATGTCACGCAACCCACGAGAATACCACGACAGTCCCATCCCCTGGCTTATAGACAGATTCACACCTCTGCTGATTACTATAAGTATTTCTCCCGCTCGCCATTGTACGGTGGAACAGACTGCCAGCAGACACAGCAAAGCTTCCAAGTTTGGATTCATTCAAATTGGCCGTTTGCACCGTCTCCCACTCCATGCCTTAAACAAGAAACGCTGTATTTATCTTTTTATCTTTTAAAAATCACTTTGTCTTGATCAGACTTTTATCAGTTAACCCTATTATCTTTATTTCACCTTCATCTTTTAACCCTTTTATCTTACTCACACTGCGCAGACGCGCACCTGTTGCAGTATCGATAGATAGATAGATAGATAGATAGATAGATCGATAGATCGATAGATAGATAGATAGATAGCACCGACGAAACAAAATAATACCAACAAGAAATACCACTGTAACTGACAAATGCCCCCGAAGTGACCTTTGACCTCTAAGTATGACCTTGAACTTGGAGCCATGGACTTGGATTTTGTGCGCGACACGTCGTTTGGTTATGGTGAGCACTTGTGGCAAGTTATTTGAAAATCCGTGCAGGCAAGCGTAAGTTATTTACCGGACACGATTTGATCTTTGACGTCTAAGTGTGACCTTGACCTTGGGGCCACAGACCTGGATTTTGTGCGCGACACATCGTCTTGTTGTGGTGAGCACTTGTGCCAAGTTATTTGAAAATCCGTCCATGAATGACCGGACACGATTTGACTTTTGACCTCCAAGTGTGACCTTGACCTTGAAGACCTGGGTTTTGCGCGCGACACATCGTCTTGTTATGGTGCGTACCTGTTTTTGACCTATGAACTGCAAGTGTGACCTTGACCTTTGAGGTACGGACCTGGGTTTTAGCGCGCGACACATCGTCTTGTTATGGTGATCATTTGTGCCAAGTTAATTAAAATTAAAAATCCATGCAGGGGTTTTGAAGGTACTGTCCGGACACGAACTGCGGAATGACGGACGGACGGACAGACAGACCTTGAACTTTGAGGTACGGATTCGGGTATTGCGCGCGACACATCGTCTTGTTATGGTGATTACTTGTTCCAAGTTATTAAAAAATCCCTGCAGTGGTTGTGACGTTACGGTCAGGACACGAAATTGCGTACTTGTTTTTGACCAATGAACTGCAAGTGTGACCTTGACCTTTGAGGTACGGACCTGGGTTTTGCGCGCGACACATCGTCTTGTTATGGTGATAAGTTGTGACAAGTTATTTAAAAATCCCTGAATGGGTTGTGACGTTACGGTCCAGACACGAAATTGCGTACCTGTTTTTGACCTATGAACTGCAAGAGTGACCTTGACCTTTGAGGTACGGACCTGGGTTTTGCGCGCGACACATCGTCTTGTTATGGTGATCATTTGTGCCAAGTTAATTAAAATTTAAAAAAATCCATGCAGGGGTTTTGAAGGTACTGTCCGGACGAACTGCGGAATGACGGACGGACGGCCGGACAGACGGACGATTACTATATGCCCCCGAAAAGCGAACCTTTCCATGGCTAATTGTAAAGTGATGCCTTAGGTAGAAATGTTTTATCACTCATTACATTTATATGAGTAATATTCTATATTTAGTAATATTCGAATTGACAATATTGAACTCATTCACCTTCACGGATTTTGACAAACAGAAACAATAAACATTGCACGTGTAAATACAACAATTACACATAACTTCCTATTATAAAGAACGATTACATGCGTCGTTCAGTCATAAAGAAATCAATTTATACCAAAAAAGAATGTTTTTTGTTTCACCCTTTATGATTTATTTGCCGCGTTGAGGTTTCGAGCCCATGATATGCGAGGTAACAAGTTCTTGCCGTAACCACTAGGCCACGGGAACGCCTTCTAATTCTACTACTATAAGTTTTTATTTTTGCTCGCCCTATGGCACAAGGCCTTTTGGCGAGCGTTTCTAGGCAGTTTATTTTATTTATTCATTAATTGTAATTACTCTAAGGAGAATATTTTAACGTTATCATCTTTCAAGAAATGACAAGAACAGAGCAGACACTTCAATATATGCCCAAGGAAGATTATGGGGTTCATCAATTTTATTTTATTTTAAAAATAATTTACATCAAATAACCAGGCCATTGGAAATGGGTACCAGATTGGGGCATGGGTCAGGGTTATGTGAACTGAACTATCAAAATAGTCTCTAGTAAGTTAAAAATGTTCTAATTATTTATTTTTTATCCATATTTTGTCAGATCATTGCTCCCTTGTTTAATTTACTAAACTGTTTAAAATATATTGCATATAAAAGGTTATAAAAATTATAAAAATACCCAGTGCGGGTTGTCAGTCACCCGTCCTCAGCATCCGAATTCTCTTAATACCGTCTAGAGACCTTCGTCTGAGGAACGGTGTTTGTCCACACAGAGCCACGTGGAGGCCACACTGGGGAGGGCAATGATCAAAATATACATAGATATTATGTGATATAGTGGAACAGAAGTGAATGACTGCCTATAGATAAAACTAAAATCTCCGACACTTCTGATAAAACAAGTGATAATAAGTATTAAAATGTGTATATACAACTAAGTTTTTATCGATATTAATGTGCGCAATGGAGTATACATGTATTGTAAACATATGTGGCATCCACTCACTCTTTATCCCATATATTACAACATAAATATAAAAATGGTTAGAGCAGGCTTTATATATATTGAAATCATAGGTGGATTATTTCCTTCCAAATATAGTTGAATGAAAAGACCATATATATTATCTTATTACCTAATAGGTACATCTCCTATTGAGGAGGTGTATAGTAAATATGGGATATGATATTGTCATGGGTAGTTTATACATTTTATACAATGTGGGTTATGATGCAGGATATGTTTAAAAGATGGGTGTATTGAACAACAGAAAACAAAATGATGGCGATGAATATACGTGCATACATGCAGCAAATAGATATGTCGTTGGTCTGTACTAGAAAGCCAGTACGACGACCTATATTTGCATTAAAGTAACTCAATCAATATAATTTAGAAAACTCCGTATTGATTACCAGATAGAAAGCTAGATCAACGACCGTCTAACTAAATAACAAACAATTCAGACCGATTTACTCACTAAATATTGGGTATTATATTGAACTTGGTAGATATGGTAGATATGGAATATGTTCAATAAGGTCAGTATTTTCGAGCCCAGCAGACAAAACTTACAAGCTTATCCACTGGGCCGTCAAACAGTGCAGTTGTATTACATTATATATATGAGAGTATGTGATTGATCCTGGACCGTTGTGCCTGCGTTGTCATGCCCCAACACGTCCACCGGATCAGTCCTATGTTATGCCTATATCAATTATTGAATTGACATGTCGCCAGTACTTAGATATCTCCGCCCTATTGTTGATGTCGGAGTATATTGACAATAGTTTATATAACATAGTTGCACGTGTGAACTGCTTTATACACGTGTTGTTGTTTGTCGGAGGTATTGTTCTGGTTTGATTGGTTGATATAGATAAATGATTGACAACTGGCGACATGTTAATTGCTTTCCACAGTAATAGAAGTGGAGTGATCTTATTATCTTATAGGTACACGAAGGGGGTATATCACCTATTGAGGAAGGTCTTTTATAGCAATTGAGGGACACCTAGAATGCCTAAAATTACAAGCGCATCCCATATTATTCAGACCGATTTACTCACTAAATATTAGGTATTATATGGACATTGGTAAATATGGTAAATATGGGATATGTTCAATAATGTCATAAGTAGTTTATTATTTTATACAATGGGGGTTATGCTGTAGGATATGGTTGAAAGATGGGGGAACCGAGATACTAAAAGATTTAGATTTTCTTTTTCGAAGTGGGTGGCTTTAATATAGTCACCAAGAGCGCTGAAAACCAAATGTTTGTGTCTTTTTTCGGGATCGAGTAAATCATTAAGGTTTAGAGGGATTGAAATCTGCTGGAGTTTAGATTTTAATTCGTCCTGTTTTGTGTCGAGCTGACTGCATTCAAGAAGAAAGTGTTCAGTGGTGTATGGGACCGAGCAGGAAGGACAGTATTTGGAAAGATCCTTAATGAAGTGGCTTCCTAGACTCGCAGGTAATACGTTTATATCCTATTCTAAGTCTGGTTATAGTTTTGGTAAGAATTTTATTGCCCTAAAACAGGTGACGATTTATAAAGTTATGGCTAAGTCTAGTAAAAGTGTTGAATTTATTTGTCTGATTAGTTAGGTAATGATTTAGTTTAAGGCCGGTATTCCATAGTTTCGTGATGCGTGGTCCGTGTGCGTGTGCGTGTCCGCGTCCGTGTCCGTGCGTCCGTGAAGAGCTATTCCGTGAAATTCATATTGCGCGAAATCTAAATTATTTTACAACTAGATTTGGTAGAAGAAAGATGGCACTTGAAAGAAACAACGAAATGTTTAATCATTTTCTCTCGCTAGCGGCTGCTATGATACAGAGACGGAGGACAAGATCAAAACGTAAACACCTATGATGGATACGGCCCATATTTAGAAATCGCTTGCAGTATGGCACATACTACCTTTTCAGAGAATTGGAATTATGTACGGAATCGGATCACCTGAGTACTGGCCCATTATCGAACTTCTTCTAAATATTATGGTCATATACAATCTGTGCAAGTTTGGTCAAGATTGTTCAAGAAATGTGGCCTCTGTTGTGTTAACAACATTGATATAATAGACACTGACACAGTTTGGTAAAGATCAAATACAAAATGAAGGTGCTAGGGTGTAACACCAAATGTGACCCCAGGGCTACATGTAATATATGAGAGCTGTGTGCCTTGTGGTTTTAGAGAAGAAGATGTTTTAAGCTTTTCCCTATACAAGTCTATTACAACATGTAACACCTGGGGCGGGGTCAAATGTGACCCCAGGGTCACCATTTGAACCAACTTGGTAAAGGACCATAAGAGTATAGCAAATACAAAATATTAAACTTCTGGCTCTTGTAGTTCCAGAGAAGAATAATTTTTAAATGTTTTTCCTATATAAGTCTATGTTAAACTGTGACCCCCGGGGTGGGACCAAATTTGACCACAGGGTCACCATTTGAACAAACTTTGTAGAGGACCATAAGCTTATAGCAAATTCAAAATATTAAACCTCTGGCTCTTGTAGTTTCAGAGAAGAAGATTTTAAATTGTTTTCCTACAAGTCTATGTAAAACTGTGACCCCGGGGCGGGGCCAAATTTGACATCAGGGTCACCATTTGAACAAACTTGGTAGAGGACCATAAGCTTATAGGAAATGCAAAATATCAAACATCTGGCTCTTGCAGTTTCAGGGTAGAAGATTTTATAAGTTTTCCCCTATACAAGTCTATGTAAAACTGTGACCCCTGGGGATGGGCCAAATGTAACCCCAGGGTCACCATTTGAACAAACTTGGTAAAGGACCATAATCTTATAGTAAATGCAAAATATTAAACCTCTGGCTCTTGCAGTTTCAGAGAAGAAGATATTTTGCTTTTTTCCTATATAAGTCTATGTAAAACTGTGACACCTGGGGCGGGGCCAAATTAGACCCCAAGGTCACCATTTGAATAGTAGAGGACCATAACCTGATGCTACATGTAGTGCATGAAACCTCTGTGCCTTGTGGTTTTAGAGAAGAAGATTTTTTAGTTTTTTCCTATATAACTCTATGAAAAACGTGCAAAATCTAAATGTACAAATTTGGACACCCAGGGCACAGTCATTTTTCATCCCGGGGACTTCATTTGAATAAACTTGATAGTCTAGGCATTGGCGATCATTTTAAAAGAAAAACTGTTGAAATCTGTCCAGCGGTTCTTGAGAAGAAGATTTTTTAAGGTTTCGATAATATATAATAATTGCGGCCATTTTGGATGTTATGCTGACCTAATTTTAACAATCTAAAAAACATTCATCTAAGGATCATACATGTGAAGTTTGGTCAAAACTGGCTAAGTGGTTTCTGAGGAGAAGTCGTTTGAAGCAAAAGTTAACGACGACGTACGACGGACGACGGACGAAGAGTGATTCCAATAGATCATATTGAGCCTTCGGCTCAGGTGACCTAAAAATATCAAATTACATATTTTGGGTTTAAATATCACCCAAATGATTATTGTAAATTTCATACCAAAATGCTAGATTACGTTCAAAATTACACCACTGCAAAACGCTGAATTTTACTATTATCATCTTTATGGCGTCATTTAGCTTGCATGTTGACGTCATTACGCCAATGCCATTAAGACTGATTTTGACAGAGAACGCCTCAGTTCATGGTGCTTTTAGTCGCGGAGGTATACCTAGCTTCCTTTAGGAAGGGATCCAGAAATCCCAGTATGTCCATGTATTTCCAGCGGATATGTGAGGTAGCTCCACTTCCCGACTTCTTTTTCCCAGCCATTTCTCTCTTCTTCTTTACGTAGGTGTCACGCAGCGTCCGCAACCGAACTTTGATGTCATCGCCTGGAAAAAACATTTATCAAAGAAAATAACAAACAAAACAAAAAGTTACTTACTTATTGGAAATCAATATGTTTCCCTTCTAGTAATTATTAGTTATTAGAACATTTGTAAGGACTATAGAAACGGGATAAACGGTTTTATTATTTATGTTGACAACATAAGCGAGTTTTTTTTACAAAATTAAGCAATATGTTTTATCACTATCCACTATCACACATAGATGAAAACACAATACATACCACACATCCCTTCAATTCTAAGGGCGTTGTCGATCGAACGCCAGATATTCTTCATTATTGACGCATCTTTGTGCTCTGCAACTTGCACATCGTAAATAGTCGGATTCTCTCTAACAAATTCTATGAGTTTTTCAGTGATTTCTTTTGTCTGCTAGGTTGATGCTCATCCGTGATCTGTCCGTGACCGTGAAAAATCGCACATTGTGCGAATCGCCACGCACACGGAGACGGACACGGACACGGCACGCAGGTTTGGTATATGCCCAACGTTTTCTTTGTCGAGCGATATTTCGCGGACACGGACGCGACACGCAAGCGCACACGTACCACGAATCACGGAACTATGGACTACCGGCCTAACATTAATTGTTTTACGGATACAGGAATAAACTTCTGAAGGTCCAAATGCTATATGTTTATCAATAAAAGGATGGTACAATCCAGCTTTACAAGCTAGGTCGGCCTTTTCATTGCCGGAAATATTTACATGGGCTGGGCACCATTATAAATTAATGGATAAATCCAGTATGTTACAGTCGTTAAGTAATGTTAATTAGGTCCGGTCTAGACTGGCGTTTTTCTATCTTTAATGGCGGTAAGGCTGGAAAGAAAATAACTGATTTAGTAGGTTTATTTTGGAAAATCCATTTAAGGGACTTAATTTTTGCAATCAGTTCGGAAGTAAAAATGGATAGACCATCAGAGATTCGAATACTTTTGCTAATGTTTTGAGGCGGGATTACAAAGGCAGATGCAACGCGAGTAGTATAGAGAGGGGCGGTATGGGCACAGTTTTCCTAGCAGGAAATGAGCAAATATAGTGAAATATGCTAGAGGGGACTCAGGCAAAACTATCATTTATACCACTAAGATCTAAATGATACCCACGTCCGAGTCCTCCCCGCCACATTTCACTAGTTTTCTCACACATCCCACTCAAAAAACTTTACCCATACCGCCCCTTTCTATACTACTTGCCATTTTAATAACATAACATTTGCAACTCGTTAGGAGAGCGTAATAATTTTATTTTATGTCTGCTTTTGTCGAATCTACTTTCGACGAAGTTTTTCAATAACATTTGCAACTCATTAAGCAAAGTCAGACGGAACCGGGCAGTAGTCTTCATCATCACTCTGCATATCATTTTTTAACATAGAGTATTTTATTTTCCTACACTTTGCTATTTTGTATTTCAGTTCAAGAAGCTCTTCTCTGTTACTATCAAGCTCACGCTCATAATTATCCATTTTAACCAGCAATCTTTTTTGCTTATTGACTTTGCTCTTTTTGGTGTCCATAAAATCATCACGGACTACCTCATATTCTACTTGGAGTTGCTTACTTCTCATCAATTCTCTTCTGTATTTATCTTTTAAATTGTTAAGTTTTTTGCAAACTTTTTCTAATCTTTCTTGTTCCATTATATAATAATACTATATATAATTATTTTTAAGCCCTTATTTAATATTTTCAATATCCTTAAATGGAACCCAACTATTGAAATCTTCATTGTAACCCTTCCATTTAATCAACGCTTGTTTCTTTTTGTAATCACGTCGTATAACTTTTTCAATTCTGAATATCACTTGCTTTGCTTTTATCATTTCTAATTCATAAAAGCTCCCATCAATGTTTTCGTTGTTTAGATCTTTTATTTTGTATGTCACAGGATTTGTGTTTTGAATTTCATCAACAAAAATATTTCTTCAGTCCAATTTGGGGTATAACCTTTCTCAAACGTTCTTTTATATTTACTAATTCTAACATTATCCCCTATTTTAAACTTTGGCTTAATCTGAGTACTTTTCATCTTTCCATACAAGTTGAAATACACTGTTCCTTTATTTTTCTCATCACTTGCTTCAGTCGGTGTCATTTTAATACTCCGATGTTTTGTATTATTATACTTGTCAACCATCGCCTGAAGCATGTCTAAATATGTATTTGTATTGTTAGCTGTAAAATATTTCCACATCTTTTCTTTTAATGTCCTGTTAAATCGTTCAATTACTACAGCTTTTCCGAAATTAAACGTGTGATACATTTCGATATGATTGTCACTAAGAAATTGCTTAAACGTCTTGTTATAAAACTCCACACCTTGGTCAACCCACAACAATTTACACTGTCTTTCTGTATTGATTATCTGTTGAAATGCTTTAGTAATTTCTAAACCAGTTTTATTTGGAACCGGTACAACCCAAGCATATTTGCTAAACACATCAATAACAGTAAGCAAATATTTAGTACCTTTATTGTACTTTGAAAACGATTGCATATCAACCAAATCAGCAGACCATATTTTATCAATTTCATTAACAATCACACGGCGTTGAGTGAACTTTCTTCGTATAGGTTTATGAAGTTCATCTGCTAACTTGTCAGTCCATTTCAACGCCTTTTCTAGTTTTTTGAGTTTCCAAGACCAAGTTTATATTTTGTACTAATGACTGGTTTTACTATCAAATTCTTAGCAATCTTTTCTCCGATAGTTTTAGACTTACTAGATTTCAAACCAGCAAGCATGTTTTTATCACACATTGATTTATTACTAGGATTTTCGTCATAAAAATAATCATGATCTTTACAAACAGCATCCAATTCATTTACCGGTTCTCCGCTATCAAGTGGATTACCAGGACCGCAATATTTATAAGCAGGAAGAGTTAGCCCCTTTTTGGGTAGCAAAGGGAGCAAAGCTTTATGAATATCAATATTTCCACCTTCTGTGTTTTTAACAAACTTTGTTTTAGTAATACCGCAAGATGCACAAGTTGCTCTTAACATTTTCTACCATTTTTGGCTAACACATACTGAGGATTAATATTTTCAGTAACCTTTTTTTCTTTTATACAGTAACTTATATATAATATGATTAGATTAAACTTCGTTTACAAAATATGATGTTATGATGTTTTCATTTTTTACTGATTTGTAAGGCTTTAATAATTTGTAAAGAATATCGTACACGCTATTTCCTTCTTGCAACTTTTTGACAAAGTACAAACAGAAATATCCACACAGAACACTTGTTTTATCTTGGTATTGAATGGTGTTGTATTTTATATTAGGTATATACGTTAAAACTTCTTTTGGTGGGCTCAGGCCAAACGGATCGAAATAATAATTATCATAGTAACAAGTCCAGTGTGTACCAGGTCCAATATGATCATCAAGATTAATAATGCCACATTCTTGTTTATTTTGTTTTGTTGGTAATTTGTTCTTGCTAAACACTCCCCTGAAGTTCTGTATGCCTAGCTGCTTAACCTATTTTATTATATCTAAGTTAGAGATAGGTTCATTTTTAAATTTTTTTTTTTTTTTATAAATGGGATACTTCTATATGGCCTGATTTGTGAGTCCACTTGCAAACCTTGTCCTCTTCTATCTACTTGCAAACCTTTTCCAGTTAAACCACTAATAAGAGATCCAATCAATGGAATTCCTAGTGATGCAAGCATTCCAAGAAATCCTCCGTTCTGCTGTTGTTTTTTAGTTAGTTTAACAGGGCAGTGACCTTTTGACTTTGCTATCTTCTTTCTTTGCGCAGCTGTTATTTTTTTTGATTTTAGAAGTGTTTGTTTTTTATCACTAGGAACAGTTGCTGTTACCTCTTGCTGTTTTTTATCACTGGGAACAGTTGCCGTTTTGTTACTAGAAGCACATGCTAGTACGTCTTGTAGTTGTTTTTGTGTTAGTTTAATAGTGCAGGAACCTTTTGACTTTGCTATTTTATTTTTTTGTGCAGCTGTTAATTTATTTGATACGAGAAGTGTTTGTTTTTTATCAGCAGGAACAGTTACCATTCCATTTCCAAATATTTTACCAATTCCAGTACTTGCCAGACCACTAAGTGCCCCTGTTGCTAGAGGTCCTAATATCTTTGGAGCAAATCTAGCAACTGTTGGTAATATTGTTTTAGTTAACAAACCAGCTAATGCGCCTAAAAAGCCTCCATTTTTAGACTGAGATCTCATTTGCGATTTTGATATATTTATGTCTAATCCCCGTCCATCAGATATAGCTTTGTTAATATTGTTAATCTGAGTAGCTGTTAGCAGCAAAGGAAAATTCCCAGTTAGTTGGTTATTTTTTAACCTGAGTGTTAATTCACTATGGTTTTCATAAGCCTTTGCTAAACTTTGTTTCTGCCCATCTGTTAAATTTACTGAATAATTTACGTAAGTCATATATATTATAAGTTAGATTAAACAATAACTGGTTCATTTCCAACAGTATCAATAACAACATCTACTTCATAGAGAACCAGAGCATAAGCTTTATAAGGAGCTCCTGGAGCTATATTTAATTTATATCTCAAATTTAGTTGTTTTGGATCAACACTGACCTCATTTCCCTTGTAACTTAAATTGAAATATATCATTCCGAAGAGATTTTTAAAATTACCCACATTGAGTAATGTTCCAGTGTTTTTATCATTTTGCTTGTAAGAATAATTAATAACATCTCTGAATATTCTTATAATATTATCATAACTGTATTCAGTTTCTGGATAATAAACTTCATTTCCAACTTCCAATCTGGCTGTTTGCAAATAAGAAGCAGCATCACCAGCATTTAGTTTAAAAGTGTGAAGATTATTTCCATCGTAAACTATTTTTCCATTTTGCCTTACTTACATTTGATCAATCAATGAAGCTGCATCGTTAATTAAAGCAATTCTGTCAGCATCTGCGAAATTGGTTCCATCAGCAACTTTGTTTACTTGAAAACTGATTTCAAAATATGCATTATACCAATCAAAGTAAGAACTTCTATCATTTATTGTAAACTGATAACCACTTTTCATTTGTCTGGTATTATTTCCTGGTCGTGTTATGGGGGTATCTAACTGAATAGGTACATGTTCATATCTATTATTATATTGATCACTTCGAAACATCTATATATACTAGTAATTAGATTATTTTTTATTAATTAATTGATTAATTCTTGCATTAATATTTTTGGTTCCTCTTCCGGATAGTAATCTGTTAATTTTTGCATTTACATCTTCTTCAATTATATCATCAGCCGCAACTTTAGCTACATCTTTTGTAGCAGCTTTTGTAAGTTCTTTTAAAATCATCTCACCTTTTGGTTTAGGTTTAATAACTGAAACTAATTTATCAGCAGCCATTTTTCCTACTTCATCTCCAAGTTTTTTAGAACCGCTTTCTATGATTTGTTTACCAGCAGTTTCTAATGCTTTCTTGCCTGCTGTTTTCACAGACTCGCTGACTATCTTTGATCCGACTTTTGAAAGAATGTCAAATATGCCAGCTCCAGTTAATCGGTCAACTTGAGTATATGTTCCCGTGCTAGTGTCATACACTTTTTTTAAACATGCCATATAACTTATGTTACATTAATTCCTTCAAAACAAATCGAAATGATGTGTGGACACCATTAAGATTAATAATCTTACCAGAGAAATCGGTAATGTAAATATTAATACTGTTAATGATCGTTTTGTTTACCTCACAGAACCCGACTCTTATCGGTTCGTCTTTAAAAGGATATGATCTCGTAAGATCAGCTGTACTTATTTCATAAATAACATCCCCGTATGATCCATCAACAATAGAATTACTTATCAAATCACAGTGGATATACAATGTATCGATATAATTTGTAATGTTCGGTGTTACAGTTCCAAATTTAGTTTCTCTGATGACTGCATCTTTGTCAAACCCGATCAAGACATGAAAGTTTGTTTCTCTTAAATCAAGCATGACATTATTATGGATGGTAACCAAGCATTTGAAACTTGATAAATCAAACTCAATTCTTATCGGGACAGGTGAGTCATCGGTTAAATCATTGTTTACAGCCAATGTTTCTTTTATGTAATTATCGATATCAGCATAACTGTAATTTCCATTTGTAAAAATAATACTTTTCCAATCTGTTCCATTGTGATACCTTATCACTTTGTTATTAAAATCCTCACTAATATTATACCACGAGTAAGTCATGGAATTAATCTTATCAAGTCCAATGCCATACTGTTTGTTCCTGCCTAATATTAATGGTCTGTCAAACACAGTTGTAAAATTACTCGGTGTGTTCGAGCTATTAATTATTGACGCTTTCTCCTATGATAATACAACTTTTTGTTCCATATGATATAGAATGGATAAAATTAATCACCTTTGTAATACAGCTTAAAACTTGATTTTTCAAAATTGAAACTTGTGTAGCATGAGATCCTGTGGAGGATACAAGGACATACCAAAAATGAGATTTCGGAATATATTCTTCAGCCGTTTCTTTTAGTATTCGTTTATCGTTTTCTAATTTTGGTTGACATAGCTCACCGGTACTTACATTAAGCAAAACAAAAGACTCTAGGCGACGAACGTTTGTACTTGTAACTGTATATGTGAGATCTGCTTCGACTATATAGCGTCCGGGTTTTACAATTGTTGCACCACCAGCAGTTCCTGTTGCATATTTTTCACTTTTTACGAACGGATTGGCAACAAAAGTAAACGCCCCGAGAAAACCATTACGTTTGGTTCTTTCAAGTGGTTTTCGTGTTGGATATGATACAAACCATTGTTATCTTGCATGATGCTAATTCCATCATCTATTGTATATTCAAGCAGTAGAATCCGACTCAAATAGTCTACTTTTACTTTTAGCTCATCAATTATACCAAGAATTGCTGTATGCCGACTACCAGACTTTTGATTAAACTGTTTCAATGAAGCTATTTCACCATCAAAAGCTGTGTTTCTTTCATCCTGGGCGGCTTTCAATTGCTTTGAAGCGTCATCAATAGCAGTCTCAAGTTTATCAGTGTCAACCAGTTTGTTCAGAGCTGTCTCCAGCGACTGACCATCAATCATTTTCTTTTTGATGTCTTCAAATTCTTTGTTGATATCAGCAACGTTGGTGTTTATCTGCTCATTTAATATTTTAATTTGAGTTACTTCGGCAGTAAAAGCAGTTCTCATTTGTTTTGAAGCATCAGCAATAGCAGCTTCTAGTTCATTGTTATCAACCATTTGTTTATTGATTTCTCCAATCCGTGTATTAATATTTTGAACACCAGCTCTTATTTGTTCGCTTAATTTATTATAGTTTTCACTCTCTTTCAATCCATCTTCTTTCTTTTCTAGCTCTTTCAAAGCATCACCCAGAAGTTTTATTTCATCGTTCAATCCGTTTTGAATTTCAAGCATTTTCTCGCGGTTTGCTTGTAACTTTGTTTGTATTTGACTAAGTTTATCATCAACACCTGTTGTTAAATTTGTTATCATGTCTGGAATTTTATCAATATTATAATCACGTATGATTTTTGAAACTCTTCTTTGAGTAAATTGCTTTGTTGCTGCATCATCTGCTTTTGTCGGATTGCCAACATTGGTAATTTTATTATTATCCATATTAAGCTCACTTCTCAAAACATTTTCCTGGTTTCTGCCTTTGTTAAGATAATTAACCAAATGTTTTTGTTTTACATACTCGGACAGCACAATACCAAAATTTGTAATATTAACACTGCCGGTAGTAACTTCCTCACCAAGATCATTAAAAAGCCCCATTATATATATAATATGATTAGATTCAATTTCACCGTTGAAGTTACGTTTTACTAACTTCCTCGGGCGATCAAGATACAAAAAGTCATACTGTTTGTCAGTTGCTTTTTTATACTGATCTTTGCTGATATCTTGTTCTTTGGAAAGCATACCAAGCTCGCGATTAACCGGAGTCGCGAAGAAGATGTAATGAGAACAGTTCAACCGAATGTCTTTGGGAGTTTTGTAATAAGATTGAGATACATAAATTACGCAACAATTTTTGTGTCTTCCCTGGATGAAATAATTAATAATATCGTTTTGGTTGCGTTCACAAACATAATCATCAAAAATAGCTATCTTCTGATTATCTGAATCCAAATCATTCACAGGGATAACTTCATCGTTTGAACATTCTAATATATCTTCCACTGGGATTTTATTCTTTTTTGCTATCTTTTCAAGTTTTTGTGATAAGACCTGATACTTGGACTGCTCCAAGTTTTTAGCAAACAAGTAAATCTTATCATAGTAAACTAAAGGTTTCAGCAACATGTGAACTAGTGTGTTTGTTTTGCCAGATCCTGAATTACCACAAATTAACATTCTAAAACAGCAGTCTGGCATGAAGTTCCATATTTGTTTAAAATTACCGTTTTCTGTTTTCATGTCATAGTTTGGAATCTCCATTATAATAATAGTCAGATAATATTAATATTATCTAAGTATTATTATATGTCTAAAGTGTATTGTGGAATAAAACAAATCCCTCGCGGCAAACGCCTTGGAACAGAAGCAGAATGTTTTAAAGCTAATCAAGTCAGATATTACGGCATGCAAAAAGTAGTTGAAAACGTAGTTAAGACTGCAGTTGAAAAAGCAGTTAAAAAAGCAGTCAAGCCTGCAATCAAAAAAGCAGTTAAGCCCGCAGTTAAAAAAGCAGTTGGACCTGCTGTTAAAAAAGCAGTTAAACCCAAAGCTAAAAAATCAGCTAAACCCAAAGCTAAAAAATCAGTAATTGTTGGGGTTAGTGCTAGACCCAAAAAAGGTGAAAAAATCATCGATCCTATGATCAAAAATTGGGAGCAATACTATGGTTAAAAAAATTATCTAACCTTTATTATATATGTCTAAAGTATATTGTGGAATAAAACAAATCCCCCGTGGTTATCACATTGGAACAGAAGCAGAATGTTTTAAGGCCAATCAAGTTAGATATTACGGAATGCAAAAAGTTAAGATGAATATCCCAGGACCTACAAAACAAAAAGATGTAGATCCTGCCTGGAGACCGGCAATGAAAAATCCAGGAAGTTTGTCGAAAACAGAAGAACGACCAAATACTATTTATTTGATAGGATTAGAAGCAGAAAGGAAGCATATAAATAAAATGTTAAGCAAAACTGAATCTCCTAGTGAGATAACACGTCTGGAAAAGAAGTTGGTTAAAATACAAAATGAGTCTGAAAAAGCACATGCAAATATTAAACTCATAAGGAAAAATTAAAAACAGTTAAACCTGCGGCTAAAAAGAAAACAAAACTGCATAATACTCGATTTAAGTTATCTTAACTTGGTTTAACTCATATCAACTTATCTTTATTTATCTTATTTTAATCTAACCTTATATTATACATGTCTTTGTTAAAATGGAAAGAATTAGCAGATAAAAATCAAAAAGCGAGTGAGCTTGTTAAAGAATACGAAAATAAAGTTACTCAAAAAAGACTAGAAAAAGGAGCTAGTCGTGATTTGTACAAAGAAATATTTCAACCTGTAACCAGCGAAATAAAAAGTCAGTCAGAACAGCTTACTGAGCAGTTAGCTTCTCTTCCGAAAATAAGTCAGCAATTAGCCGCTCTTCCAGCAGCAATAGGCGAGGAAGTACAAGAACAAAAAACATTCCAGGGATTACCCCAGTTATTTGCTGAAGAACCAACTACTGCTGATCTAGATGTTGGAATCGATAAAGATGTGTTAGATTTACATGACTTGCCCTTACCATCAAGTGTAGTTAAAGATAATGATCAAGAACTTTCAGACCTGCTCGATTGACTTAGTGATATTATCCAACAAAATGGTCGCAACAGGGCTGCAGTCACTAAACATTTAAAAATTGTAAAGGATGCAACCGAGGAAGGTCAATACAAAAAAGTTCAAAGCACTTTGGCAAACGAGTCAAAAGTTTTAAAATATTATAGAAAAAGAATTGAAGCAATACTTATGCATAGCGAAGTATTTTCAGGCACGGGATTACAACAAAAAAGAAATTCCTACAAGGTCGACAAAGATGGTCGCTATGGAATGTTACAAATTGATTTACCTAATCTTGTTGGTCATCACAAACTTATTGCCAAACAAGGAGAAGCAGTTGTGCTAGATTTGAAAGTAGACGATGATTTCATAGACTTGATAACAAAGCGTTACAACAATGGAAAAACTTATTCAAAGCTGTCTCAGAATGCTTTTAAGGAACTAACAAAATTATCTGATTTACCAATTCATAAAGGTTCTTCAAAGTTCAAAAAGATTTTAGGAGGTTGTGTTGATGTTGAATATTACAATAGTCCCAAAGATTTGACAGATGATCTAGAGTTAGTATGTGGAAGTATCGAATCAGGAAATAATAGTCCGCAGATAATAAATAAAGGTATTAGCATAATCGATGAATTATTAAAAATAGGTAAAATATCACCCAAGGAACACGAGCAACTATTTTCTAAATATTTTAATTGAATTATTGTCTAACTGTAATTATACATGAAAACCAAAGAAGAATTAATTGATCACTTGACGCGACTTGTAGCTGCATACAGACGCAGTTATAAATTGTGCGGTATTATAAACACAACATTACAGATTGCCAGTGGGATAATTGGTTGTACTGCCGTATTGGCATTGGTTCCAGCAATTCCTGTTTTTGTAGCCGCAGTTGGTGTAGTTCCTCCGGTAGTTGCTGTCTTAGTGAGTAAAACAAGAATAGCAGAAAAAAAGACTTTGTTAAAAACACATCATAGGAGTTTTAAGCAACTTTTATCATATGTCCAAACAACAACAGGACTAGAAAATGATGAAGAGGTAATTAGGATTGTCTTTAATAAAATATAAGAGATTCAAAAGAATGATAACTTTACAGAACCTCTGGAAATGTATATGAAAAGGTTCAAGTTAAACGGTCATGGAATTAAGCCGTAATTAAGTCTGAAAAATGTATTCAAATTTGATTGATCTTTTTCGACCTTCTAGCTTGTCCAAAATCTTAACAATTTCGTAAAACAAATATTCAAATCTTTGCCTATTTTTAGAAGACAAATCAAATGCTACCAAGTATTTATCTAAATGATACTTTCTATGGTAAATAGTTTTCTTTTGGCTGTAGCTGTAACCTGTGATAAGATTATAACCATTGTGGGTACCACAATTAAGGCAAACACGCTCGTTTTCGAAAACTTCACAAGTGTCGTTACAATTTATACATGCATAAGTACACTTGTAACACAGTTTGGTCCTGGTACAATATTTACAAAGCTTTTTTTTATTAGTTGTGTAAAATAAGATGCAATCTATGCACACCCCAGGAGGATCAATAATATCTAAAACTCTTTCACAATATTTGCAATTCATTATATTATACTATAGAATTATATATTTAAATACAGGCTTAAAAAAATATTATCTTATTTAATTATATAAATGGAACAAGTAGAAATTGAAATCAAAAACTTTAAGGAAGATCAAATGATATATGCTCAAAGGGTTGATTTTGAAGATGCGAGTAAATTAGATGCAGAGCTTTTAATTTTTTCAAACTTTCAAGATTTGACAGAAAGAATCATAACAATGGTAAAACAACTAAAACTGTCATGGAAAATAGAAAAAAGAGATATAAATAAACTACGTTATTTATGCAAAAAACAAATTTCAGAGGCAACCAGTCACCATCCAACTTTATACAAAGATTATTTTATTGCTTACTACAGCATTTTGTTAGACAAATGAATTAAAATTATTATGTACGGATGATTTGCCGGCTAGCTGGTGAGGTACGGATAAATAAAAAATATATAATCTAACCGGGGAATAAATATTTTACTTTAAATTATTTAATTAATAGGGGCTTAAAGAAATAATCTCATATAATATTATATAATGAGTATCCGAGAAATTGAAAACAGTATAGCAAGGTTTTTAAAGTAAATGTTGTCAGTAATGACCCGCTCACCCAACTGCAGAAAACACAACCAAGCGTTATAAAATTTCTTAAAACAGAACTAAGAAAAACGGGCGGCTTTAAATTAAGTGTTGATGTGAAACATACTTTTAAAAAAACAACGATGGGGGACAAAGAAACAGGTCCTGCAATCACATACAAAACAGCTTACTTTAATTCTAAAGCGGCAACAATATTAACCGAAAATAATATTATTGAGGCGCTGGACAAAGCACGTGAGGAAATTATAAATAGAGTTGGAAATTGGATTCAGATGGGAAGTGGTTGGATAATTGAGACACTAGACGCACACTATATAAATCGAATAAAGTATAAGCCTTTGCGGGGTAGCTCTTATTTGAATTTACCAAAAGAACTTTCACATGCTAGAAAAGGTTTAATAAATATAAAAAATAAAGATAACGAATGCTTCAGATGGTGCCATTTGACTTGCACATTTCCTGTTAAAAAAAATCCTCAAAGAATAACTAAGTACAAAAAGCATATTGGTGATCTTGATTACAAAGGAATTACATTTCCTGTTACTATCAAACAAATCCCAAAAATAGAAAAACAAAACAATATTTGTTTTAACATATTTGGATATGAGGATAGTCAAGTATATCCTTTGTATGTGTCAAAACATAAAGCAAAAGAATATGTTGATCTACTTTTAATCACAGAAGAAGAAAACAATCATTATGTGTGGATAAAAGATTTTAACAGGTTAATGTTTAATCAAACACTACATGAGGGAAGTTTAATCAAACACTACATGAGGGAAAAAAATGGTTTTGTAAAACATGCTTGCAGTGCTTTAAATTCGAAAGGACGTTAAAAGCTCATAAGCCTGATTGCCTTTCACTTAACGGAAAACAAGCAATAAAAATGCCAAACAAAGATGAAAAAGTTAAGTTTAAAAACTACGACAGGCAACTTATGGTTCCGTTTGTTATATATGCTGATTTTGAAGCCGTAACTGAAAGTATTTCTTCAGTATCAAACAATCCTAAAAAATCACATACAGAAGCATATCAAAAGCATACTGATTGCAGCTATGAGTATAAAGTTGTTTGTTGCTATGATGATCAATATTCAAAACCAGTTGTAACATAAAGAGGGCCAAATGCTGTTTACAAGTTTTTAGAAAAAATGATAGAAGAAGAAAAGTGGTGCAAGAAAACCATGAATGCAAACTTTAAGAAAGATTTGGTGATGTCGCAGGAAGAAGAAGCTAGATTTAAAAAATCTAAATCATGTCATGTTTGTGGTAATGGTTTTTCAATAACTCTTAAAAAAGATGACCCAAGTCGTACAGTAGCATATGAAAACTCTCTTAGAAAAGTCAGGGACCATTGTCATATAACTGGAAAGTACAGGGGAAGCGCTCATGATATATGTAATATTAATTTCAGGTTGACTAGAAAAATACCTGTTGTGTTTCATAACTTGAGAGGATATGACTCGCACTTCATAATGCAACACATCGGAAAGTTTAAACAATACATAAATGTGATACCAAATAACATGGAAAAGTATATGGCTTTCATGTTAGGAAAAAGTTTAGTGTTTATTGATAGTTTCCAGTTTATGTCTCAATCATTAGATAATCTAGTAAAAAACGTTCCGTCGTTTCAATACATATCTCAAGAATATAGCGATAAAAAGCTAGACTTACTGAAACGAAAAGGTGTTTATCCTTATGATTACATGAATAGTTTTGAACGCTTCGGGGATACTAAGTTACCTGACAAAGATAGCTTTTATTCTCAGTTAAATGATGAGCACATTTCAGATGCGGATTATGAACACGCTAAAAAAATATGGAAAACATTTAAGATTAAAAATATGGGAGAATACATGATCTGTATCTCAAGACTGATGTGCTTTTATTTGCAGATGTTTTTGAAAACTTTAGAAAAATGTGTATCGAGTATTACAAATTAGATCCTTGCCATTACTTTAGTAGTCCTGGTTTAGCCTGGGATGCATGTCTCAAAATGACTGGTATCCAACTCGACTTAATAACTGACATTGATCAATATTTGTTTGTGGAAAAAGGATTAAGAGGTGGTACGAGTTACATTGCAAATAGATATTCAAAAGCTAATAACAAATATATGAAAGACTATGACAAGAAAAAAGAAAGCAAGTACATAATATATTTAGATGCTAATAACTTGTACGGATGGGCTATGTGCCAACCGCTACCTACTGGCAACTTCAAGTGGGTTGATAAGTTTCAAAAAGGAAAATCAAATTACATTGTTGAGTGCGATATCGAGTATCCTGAAGAACTTTATGAGTTACATAATGATTATCCTCTTGCTCCAGAAAGTTTAAATATCAAAGATGAGTGGTTGTCAGACTATTGTTAAAATGTAAAACAAAAGTTTAATTTAGGACATTGCAATGTTAATAAACTTGTTACAACGTTGAAAAATAAAGAAAAGTATGTCGTGCATTTTAGAAACTTAGAATTGTATAAAACGCTTGGATTAAAGGTGACAAAAATATTTCGAATACTACAGTTTGATGAATCAGAGTGGTTAAAGACATACATAGATTTTAATACTGCCAAGAGGACAGCTGGTAAAAATGCTTTTGAAAAGGATTTCTTCAAACTGATGAACAATTCAGTTTTTGGTAAAACTATGGAAAACTTGAGAAAAAGAATTAATGTTAAATTGACTCACGACGAGGAGGTCCTTTTAAAATATGCAGCAAGACCTTCATTTATTTCTTGTAAAATGTTTAATGAAAATTTATTTGCCATAAAAAGAATAAAAGAAAGACTAGTTTTGAATCGTCCTGTTTATGTTGGTATGTGTATTTTAGACTTGTCAAAATATTTGATGTATGATTTCCATTACAACTATATCAAAAACAATTATGATAAAAAAGCTAAGTTATTATTTACTGATACCGATTCCTTGTGTTATTAAATAAAAACAAAAGATGTGTATGCAGACTTTTACAAGGATAAGGAACTGTTTGATAATTGTGATTATGATCCAAAAAGTAAGTTTCATTTTAATGATAATAAAAAAGTTATTGGCAAGATGAAAGATGAAACTTGTGGAATACCCATTGTTGAATTTGTCGGGCTGCGTAGTAAGTTATATTCGTATATGTTAGACAATGAGGTTAGCGCAAAGAAATGTAAGGGTGTTAAAAAGTGTGTTGTGAAAAAACATATAACTCATGAAGATTATAAAACTATTTTGTTTACAGCAACAGAAGCTCATCACGAGATGAAAGTCATTAGATCGCAAAAGCATAACATAAGCAGCTATGCAATAAATAAAAAAAGTTTATCTGCTTATGATGATAAACGGTACATACTAGATAATGGACAAGACACATTAGCATACAAGTAAAATGATATGCAGAGCGATGATGAAGACTACTGCCCGGTTCCGTCTGACTTTGCTTAATGAGTTGCAAATGTTATTGAAAAACTTCGTCGAAAGTAGATTCGACAAAAGCAGACATAAAATAAAATTATTACGCTCTCCTAACGAGTTGCAAATGTTATGTTATTAAAATGGCAAGTAGTATAGAGAGGGGCGGTATGGGTAAAGTTTTTTGAGTGGGATGTGTGAGAAAACTAGTGAAATGTGGCGGGGAGGACTCGGACGTGGGTATTATTTAGATCTTAGTGGTATAAATGATAGTTTTGCCTGAGTCCCCCCTAGCATATTTCACTATATTTGCTCATTTCCTGCTAGGAAAACTGCCCATACGGCCCCTCTCTATACTACTAACGCGTACTGTGCCAGGGTCCTTTGACCCATCTGTAAAAATTTATACACGATAGTTAAACTTGTTATCAATATATTCCATAAAAGCTTGTTTTATAATGGATGGGTTGTCCTGTTTATTAATAATATTTGAAAGAGAAGTATCAACTTTTGGTAAAGCTAGAGTCCAAATTAAATTTAACCCTTTTTGTGCTTTTTACTGGAGATAGTTTAAGTTTTCCCCAGTAATCTATGTACTGCTGTCGTCTGTAAACTGGCTAATTTCCATGCCAGAATGTTTTAAAATATCAGGGAGATCATTAATTAACACATTAAAAAGAAGTGGATATAATTGAACCTTGGGGCGTGCCTCTCGCGAGCGTTTCCTCATCAGAAAACAAGACGCCAATTTTGACTACAATTGTCCTATCCTGAAGGAAAGCCTTGATAAATAAAGCAAGCAATTTTCTCTTATTCCGAGGTCATGTAATTTAGAAAGGATGCCTATGTTCCAGGCAAGATCAAAAGCTGCCTGTAAATCGATAAAGATAGCTAATACAGAATGGCCGATGTTTTTGGCATACATAATATCGTGTTATTAATTTATTGATTAATTTCTTTGATTCTTGGAAGTGTTCAAGGCGGGTTTTGACGATGAATTCCATTAGCTTACTAGGTTGGGAAGTAAGACGTATAGGGCGATATGATTTGGGGTCATTGATATCTTTATTAGGTTTAAATATTGGGATAACGCATGCCAGTCTCCATGAAATGGAATACTTTTTGGAGGACCAAATATTGTTTTAAAGGGAAAACCAAATATGAAGAGTGGAGTCACGCATGTATTTGAATAAAACGTATGAGATTTTATCAGGTCCCACGGCGGAGTTCTTTCTGCTGTTTATTGCTTCTTTCAATTCGCATAAAGAAACAGGTGTATTGAGTAAATGGTTGAATTCATCATTATCTGCTTCATTTATTTTAGCATTAAAATTATCTTCGAAGTTACTTTTGTATTCATTGGTAGTTTGATTGAGATTTGTTTTACTAGAGACTTGGGAAAATGTTTCGCCAATAAATTGGCTTTATCTTTATTAGTGGTAGCAGTTTGTCTTTAGTAAAGTGATGGCTGAAAATGATTTACCTTTAAATCTATTAATTTTATCCCAAAATGCTTTGGTATTTTTTTGTTTCATGGAACAAGTAGATTTAAATTCCTACCAATTTTTTCTTTGCTTGAGCTATAATTTTTTTTGATTCTTGTTCTGCTTCATTAAACGTTTTTTAAATTAGCTTCGGATGGATCTCTTTTTAGTCTATTGAGCATATACTTCCGTTTATTAACTGCTTCTTTGAATGCAGAATATTCCACTACGGGACATTTTGTCCCGGGCATATAGTTGTACATTAGGACACTTTGATGGACAATATTTAATATTGCATCAGTTATGTTATTATTAAAATAATTAATGTCTTCGGAGACAAGATCTTCTGTTTTAAGCTTTTAACATAAGATATTAAATAGGTCCCAATCAGCTTTATTGTCATTAAATTTATCTTGATTATAGTACTCATGAGAGATTTTTTCAGATGACAACTGGATAGCAATAACGATGGGGAAATGGTCTGAACCCCAGTTGTCATTTAGCACGAACCAATGGGTTGTTAAAGACAGTTGAATTGAACATAAGGAAAGGTCGACGTTGGTAAGGCTGCCCGTACCTTTGCATAAACGCGTAGGGGATCCGTCATTTAAAAAAAGAAAGAGTTGTTATCATCAGTCCATGTTAACACATATTTGCCTTTTTTACTTGATTGATCAGATCCCCATGCCTGATGGTGGGCATTAAAGTCGCCCGTAATTAATACATTTTTTGTTTGACGTTCCTTTATTTTATTTGTAATTTGTTTTAGTGAGCTTATATCACAATTTCTGGATATTATTTTAAATAATTGAACTTCGATAGTAGTATCATTATCTTTATCAAGTGGATTGGCAATATCTATAACTGCATAATTGATGCAATTTTTAAAAAAGACGGCCAGCCCCCCACAAATGATATTCTTTTTAAAAAAAAATTATGTTTCAATTCATGCCTGAATCCAGGAATAGCTTTAATATTATTTTTGCTAAATTTTGTTTCTTGTGTACAGAGTATATCCACTTCGGGATTAAGATCTAAAAATATTTTGATTTCGACGTGTTTTATATGTTTTAGCCTTCCCGCATTAAAGGGTTGGTGGAAGTTCTTTGTCCCTTTAAGGGTACCAGGTATTTTTGTTGAAGTTTTAAGAAGGCTGTTTTTCTCCGAGGTTTTAGGACTATTTGTATTTGGTTGGTTATTGTTGAATTTGAGGTTGGTAGTGGAGGGGGTGAATTCCGAATTTGGGGACTTATTGGACGGGGGATTTATTGCCTTTAGGATTTTCTATGAATATGTGAGACCAGCAATGGTCCACTAGATCTAGTCTTTTCATTTATAATTTTGATGATTGTCTTGGTCGATATATCAATATTAGTATGGTCAATATATCAATATTAGTATGGATAATATTGGAGTTATTTGATACATTAATTTTATATGGAGAGGTTTGGGATGAGGAGTCTTGAACTATGGGGGTAATTTTAATTGGGGTGCTAAGGATGGGAGTCTCATCAAGTTCCCACAAGATAGACCATTTCAAAATGATATCGTTTGATGACCACAAAGAGCCATAACTGTTCCCAGAAGATAATATCGATGGGTTCTGTGTCACATTAAAGATACTGTTATCACTAACATTTGCTGTTGTATTCTGAAAAGAATGGGGGAAACAATTGTTTTGGTTTGGGGTGGATTGTTTGTAATGTTTTGGGGAGTTTAAGGGAGTAACACGAGTATCTTCGTGTATGTGGAGTTGATTTGGGGCACTTATATTGGCTGAGTGATCCGCAATTTAGGGGACATAAGGGGCTGTGATGGTGACCTATAGGAACCTAATGGGGTTGGTATATTGGAGCTATTTTGGAGGTAGGTCTGGGACCTATCCATAGTGTCAATATATAATTGGTTTGTATGTATGGGGGAAAATTCCGGACCGATGGGGGATTTTAATGTTATATTCGAGAAATGGAGCTGTTTGGGAGGTCCATCCGACTGTCGGGGTGGAGTGAACTGGACTGGTGTAGTTGAGGATTTGTCTACTGATAGGTTCAGAACCATTGTAGTGGGAGGGGGATTTTTCCAATCTTTATTTGGTCAGAGGAGTGGTGGAGGATTGGTTTATTAAGGCGTAGGATGTAGCCTTGTTTCCTATAGAAGCGGTTTATTGCAGGTTCACAGAAGCTGCTGCTTTCGAGCATTTCTGGATCCATATTGTACTCCATATCAAATTGGGCTAGGGAAGTGGGGTGACCTGTGAAGGGGCGAACCTTACTATCTCGTAGGGAGGGGATGTTTAGATCTATCTGTCGAGTTGATGTATCTATTGTTGGGATTGGGGACTTTAGGTACCGATCATTTTAATTTCTGTGGTGGTGGGGGGCCATGGTGGTGGGGGGCCATGGGATTTTTTCTGAAAAATATTCTGGCCCTTGAATGGCTGAAAAAAATATCCTGGCTGTGAGTCCAATTAGAGGAAAAAATAATCTAGCTCCTTCTTCAGTCTATATGATAAATGTAGATCTACTTCATCAGCCACTGGATTCAACATGGAAATGTTTACCCACAATCTGACTACATCCACAACTTCCGCTCAGAAGTTTATCGAGTTGTAGAAGACAGTGATAGTATTCATGGTTGTAGTAAATGTGATGTGCATGAATCGTGGTAGTAATACTTGTGATATACATTAGTCATGGCAGTTATAAATGTGGTATGCACTGGCAATGGTGGTAGTAAATGTGTTGTATAAAGTGTTATAAAGTGATCATGGTAGTAATTTGGTATACATTGATCATGGTAGTAACGAACATGATATTCATATAAAGTCTTGGTTATAAGTAATGTAGTATACATAAGTCATGGTTGTAATAAGACCATCATTTTTTAATAATTCGTTTTACGAACCCTCCTACGACAAAACGAAATTAGGTATTTTATTTGTCTATAGGGAATTTGATAGTATTTTTTTCCCTTCCTCCTACAGCTATTCTCTGTCTTGATGGTTCTTATAACAAATAATAAAAAATAATGGCCTACATGTGATATACATTGGTCATGGTAATATTTAAATACATGTATTGCAATCCTGTGAGGGTGACAGTGAATATTTGTCAACCTTCTAAGGCTATTTATTTTATTATACTGAAAAATATGTTTGAATAAGATATTTGGTTTTGCTAAATATTCCATGAGAAAACATGGTTACTTCTGTCTGTTCAAAATCACTATTCTCAGCACTTAGAAAATATTTCAGATGGTTCTTTGTGTTCTTTCGGAATCTTCAGCTCCGAACTCACGAGTAAACTTCAAATCATCTTCAGAAAATTGTGCAAACTGTGTCAGCCATTTTAGTAAATGTTCACTGATTTTCGTTTGCGTATCTATATATACACTTTTCAGCATAGGACATCCCAATACATAATTATAAACTTGCTTTGACTTCACAATCATAAAACAGTAATTATACTGGAGTGACTTTACAAAAAAGACTATCATTCAGTGACTCACTCGATTACAAGCGATATGAGATATTACAAAATTGGGAAAATGTATGGACATTTTACATGGGTGTTTGACATGAGGTATATTATTAATAAGTATGATATCAGTGGTCATGGTAGTAATAAATGTAGTATGCATAGCTCATGGTAGTAATACATGTGGTATTCAGTGGTCATCGTAGTAATGTATGGGTGTATTCAGGGGTCATGGTATTAATAAATGTGGTATTTAGTCTTAGTAGTCATGGTAGTACTAAATGTGATATACAGTGGTAATGGTAGTAATACTTGCAAAATACAGTGGTCATGGTAGTAATACTTGCAATATACAGTGGTCATGGAAGTAATACTTGCAATATACAGTGGTCATGGTAGTAATACTTGCAAAATACAGTGGTCATGATAGTAATATTTGTGATATACAGTGGTCATGGAAGTAGAAAATGAGGTAAAGAGTATCCATGATAGTTATACATGTGATGTACTTTGGACATGTTAGTAATCAATATGGTATGCAGATCATGGTAGTATTACAATACAAGGGTCCTGGTACTTGTGCGATGGACTTTGTGAATATCATCAACAAGTAAGTGGACTTAAGAAGCAGCTTCAGCCACATGCAATGCCAGGTTATAGACAAAGCTATGCGCTATATACCAGTGTTAATACGAATGGTATGGAACGTGGTAGTCATTGCCCAGTACAAGACAATCCCCTACACCACCAAACACAACATCCAATCAATTCATAATTTAAAAGAGCAAAAGGGGGCTCGCATAAAAAGCAGACAAGTACAAGCATAACTAAATATTAACAACAGCATATGAAGTTCTATCCACCAAATATGAAAAGATCCATATTAAACAAAAGACCTGACGAAAGGACAGCATTCTCCACTATTCAAAGTCAATTTTAAACAAGGCCGCTGTCACTTTTGTCTCACCAACCATGGGGCCAGTTCATTCACAAGGTCAAGTCTTAATTGTGGAGGTTAATAGGTGGTGCTGACTGAGGTGAGCGTGTAGGGGTTCGGGGAGTGGGTGGTCAGTAAACATATATACCAAATATCAAAGAATGGCCTTCAATACCCAAGAAAGAATATGAACTTGAAGACGGTGGGGAGGGGAAGTGAAGTGTTACTGAATAGGGAAAACACCCAGAAATAATACAATATTTTCATTGGAAAAGTCTAAGGTGGAATGTGTGTGTGTGTGGGGTGAGGGGAGGGTGTTGGGGAGGTACTGGAAGAGAACATGATGGTAACATGGTAACTGAAGAGAAACCAAAAAGAATAAATATTTGTCTATTTGGGGTGATGGTGGTGGTGGTGTAGGAGTATGGAAGGTGTGGGGTTTATGGGGCTAATGACATTTACAGGCTTGCCATTGGATGTATGCAGTTAGTTTCATTGAAATGTATGAAGCTGCTTAAACAACTTTAATTGAAAAAGAAAATATCATCTGGCTAAAATGAAATAAAAAGTTATGAAACATATGTCTGTAATTGATGACACTTGTCAAGCTCCTTTGGCAGAGATATATGGCTAGTGGGTATTGAAATAAATGGACTTCCCAACACATCAAATAAAAGCAATTCTAAGTCGAAAATAGGCAACACAATTTCTAAAATACAATACAGAAAATATTTATCCAGAAAAAGGGCCATAAATGCAATACAGAGTTATGGAACATGTTTCTGCTAGGATTCACGCTTTACTGAAGAAATATAAAAAGATCGGACAGGGAAAGCAGCATTCAAGGAGGACAGTCAACCACAAAACACAGAAACAAACACGCAAACAGACAAACACGAAGGCAAAAGTAATAATAAATACAAAAGACATCATAAACACAAAAGTGTTTACAATAGGGCTACCGCCTTGGAACGGTCAGTGACAAAGTAGGCCACTAGGAGTTTAAACCGGTTCTAGGGTCACCAAACCTCACACTTACCCTACTGTCATCCCATTAAAAAAGGACAGCGTAAATAAAGAAATCCCCGCCATAATCTAATCTCTAACCAAAAAGACAGCATCAATAAGCAATATAAGTAAAACATAAATCTCTTGTAAATATAATACAAAAAAACAATAGCCTAGAAAGCCACAATGAAGGTACTCAATGACTTGGCAGAAGCCAGAGAAACAAGAGAATAAACCATTAAGGGCACGACAAGAAAGATCATAGACAAACATCAAACGCCACTTTCCCAATGGGCTTTAGGTAGGCGTCATCATAGAGTCCACAGCCTGTCCGGTCATCGTACAATTAAAGAGGAAAGCATAGTGGCGAACTGTAAAAGGGTTTACCACCAAGCATGCAGTACGTTGCAAAATGATAGGGTCATAACCCCTTTGATAAACTTTTTAACAAGTCAGGTTGTGATAGTCCTTGTCGCAAAAGAGTCCTTAAATTACTTCTATATTTGGAAAGAAGTTCAGGGTTACGATTATAAAATTTTGCAAAGGTTGTACGAAGTTTATTTTTCAACGGTAACCCTGATTGAGTAGCTTTTTAGTTATACAAAGATTACGACTTTTAAAGACCTCAACTCGAGTACAAGCTCTTGAAAAACGAATAAGTTGAGACACATACACCCCATACGAAGTTGCTCGGAGAGCATCCCCATCCAAGTGGGGATAATTAACAATGTCAAAATTGAAATCCTCTCTCTTGTCATAGATTTTGCTAATTATTTCACCATTTTCAATCGAGAGATCTAAATCAAGAAAAGAAGCGTTATTATCAGATATATTAGCTTTGTTAAGCTGAAGTTCTTTAGGATAAATATTATTAACCATAGTTGGAAAGAAAGGGTTGTCAATGTTCAATATGTCATCCAGATACCGAGAGGTGTCATTAAAGGCTTCAATAACATCTGCCTTGGTATCTGATGAAAGACTCAACATGAAATCTCTTTCATAGCAAAATAAAAACAAATCTGCGACAAGTGGTGCACAGCTCGTACCCATAGGGTTACTAACAATTTGTCTATAAACGGTGGTTCCATACCTGACGAAAATATTATCTTATAGGAAGATGAGTGCTTCACAAACTTCATAGCAAGTCCATATAGTATAATTGTCTAAACTGCCGTTAGTAAAAAACACTTTAATATTATTACATGCCAAAAATGTAGTATTTTCCCTAGCGAATGTTTTTTGAATAAGGGAAATTAGCTTGTCTTTAATAAGGTGATGTGGTAAGGTTGTATATAGTGTAGAGAAGTTATAAGTGCTTATTGATGAAACTTGACCTTTATTGAAAATGTTATCAAGAACGTCTCCTGAATTTTTTATAGACCAAAATAAATTAATCCCAGAGTTTTCATAAGTTTTATCACATTATAGTTTAACGTGACCTTTAACGGCAGTAAGACAAGAAGTTAAACGTTGGGAGATGTTTGTTGTGGTGCAGGCATTATAATTCGAAATAAAGCGAGCCTTATACGGAAGTTGTATTAATAATTAACAATCACATATTGATATAAAGGACTTGCCTAAACACTTTAACCAGACTTTTGAAGTCGAAAAATGCTTAAATGCAATACAGAGTTAATATGTCTACTAGTGCCCTTGATATTCCAAGCTTTACTGAAGTTTTGTTGATGTACGACTTTCAGTTTTTAAAATAAATGGACTTGTCAAAAAAGAACTTAAACCAGAAATTCAAAGTAATAAAAAAGCCATACTTTTGCTTAACTGCCATACAGAGTGATGGAACATGTGTCTACCAGTGTCCTTGCTGGTACCGATAACATATTTCAAGTTTCACTGACAAGTGGTTGCTGAAATAACAGGACTTGGCCAACAACTGAAAACGAACCTCGACGCAAACGTTGTGTACACCTACAACAGCTCTTCTTATTCTACGAGTAGGAAAACATAAAAAAAATAAAATATTCTGGCTTTCAAGCTGACGAAAAAATAATTCTGGCCAGTGTATTAGGCGAAATAAAAATCCCGGCTTTAAAGAAATGAAAAAAAATATTCCGGCTCAAAGGAAAATCCCAGGCCCCCCCACCCCACCCAGAAATCAAAATGGTTGGTCCATTACTGGGGTATGCCAATCTGGAGATATCTAGGAGGACAGCAGGGAGCATGGGTGGATCGTGTAGGGGATACAGCATAATAAGTAAACAAATATTTATTCGGCATAGTGTGTACAGTTTAATTTTATTCAGTTTACTTATTAGCTTAATTCTCTAAGTTGTAATGCTTCCGAGTGCTTCGTCAACTATTTCAGTTTATTTAATAAGCATATTCTGCTTTGATGAGATTGCCAGCACAAACAAACTAAATAGATGTACGTAATATTTGTATTTGCGAAATATTTCAGTTTTTCGTCTTGATATATACTTATTTGGACGACACCTCTCGTGATATGTACGTTTCATTGGGCGTGACCATTACCTATTTAGATATACTAAAAGAAAAAAGAAATGCAACTCGGGAATTTCCGCTTTATGTTGTATGTATAATATTTTGTTGTTAACATTAGACATTTCCTTTCAGAAAAAGACTAAAACAACACATAACATACCGACTGTTATCCCGTCAAAGTTTCATAAATGATAGAATAAGCGTTTGGCTCAAGCAGGTGAGCAAACAAGATGTAACGCTTTGCAGTCTCTTTACAGTACTAAAATAGCTCAGATGTCCAAAACGGAACTTCAACATTGACGAATTTCACTATATAAAATGTACTGTCATTAAAAAGTCTACGGCATCACAGTTTTGTCCTTTTTTTAACTAGCTGCATCCGTTTATTTTACAAAACATCTTGGGATTTCTGTGGAATATTACGTGGATTTAAGTGTGCAGTATATATATTATACAGCGGAAATTCCCGTGTTGCGTTCTTTTTTCTGTTAGTATAGTATATACCTATTGCATTCATGAGAGGGTGATTGTATACGAATCTTTCATGGGTATCCGGTGAGGAAAGAGGAATTCCAACACGAGGTATTATTGTTTTTATCGGAATCAAGGCTCTGCCGAGGTTCCGATTAAAACAATTATACCGAGGGTTGTAATTTCCCTATATAAAAGAATATGAGAGTGGACCCTTGGAAACGTCCGAACACGATACATATGAAATACCCATGATTGATTCTTTTTCTTGCATATCATTTACATTCTGTGCATCGACGGTGCCAACTACTAACGTGTCGCATATTTATTTACACAACGACGACGTCATGCAACTGGCATTGTTGATATCAGCACGAGACTTTTATCTTTCCCCGTGTGTATGAGATCAGGGTTTCCATCACTCATGTAAAACGCGGATAACCTTATTCGGTATAAAAAAATAAACTTGTTCATGCTTCGGATATGACTATCAACCTCGGAGCGAATGGGGTGGGATAAACAGCGCCGATGTTGATATTCATATTCGAGAGATGAACGTATTTAATATCACCCTCTTATGAATACAATCATTATTTTATTATACCGAAAACGTCTATACTGGTACAAACTGAGAGAGGTGGTTTTAGTATTATATCCAGCACGATTCTCACTGACACATGTTTAGTTTTTGTAACTCATTTTCAGAAAGGTTCTCAAAAAGCATACTTTTAGTCTCCTAAAATCTCTCTAAATAAAGAAACCGTTAGCTTTATTAACCGTTAAGTATTTTATGAATGCTCTGATATATTAAGATTACTAAAGTATCTTCAGAAATCATCGTTGCAAATGCCCTGTTTGGCATTGTGCTGACAGTTTTGAACCAAATGACAGTGAAATGGTGCATTCAGAATCAGGCGTTTTTCATCTTGGTGATGAAACCAACACGCTAAAATCTATATTATTTACAACGACTTCTTTGCATTTAAAAAACTTCAACACTTAAGCGAACGACATGATACTGATATATGTAGAGACAATGCAAAGGCACTTAACGTCATATAGCCTTATTCTACACAGCAAACAAGACACTTTTGAATAAATTCCTCCAGGCTTAAATACACTGAAGATTTTTCCATTACCTTACATTGTTATCTGCCCCTGTCGTCAAGATGCAAAGGTTCTTAAAAGTCATATGACCAAACTTATTTTAGTACACAGCAAACCATTCTCTTTGAATAAAATCTTCTAAGATTTCTCCATTGTTTTCCATTGTTATCTGACCATGTTTATACACCTTAAAAACACACACACCTCATATGGATACTTGGAAACTTAACCTTTTGTATTTGTGATGTCTTATTTGGCCTTTTATTCATCTTTAAATTTATTCTTTGTTTTTGTGTATGTTTGTGGTTGACTGCCGTTTTTGAATGCTGCTTTTCCTGTTCGATTTTTATATCTATATTTACTGATTCATGAAGATATACATGTGTGCTATTAACAGTCAACAATAGATAATGGTGGTTAGTTACTTAAAAGAAAGTATTTTCAGCAAGTTTACAAATACTGGGACAAATGTTAACATTTGCCCAGCTCATCACTTATTAATACCAAATCCTCTTATTTCACTTTTGAAATTCATTTTTAAAACTGTCATACGCATGACGAGATGCATTCAATATATCAATTACATGTCCAGACAACAACAAATAACAGCAGGAAACTGCACTAAATATGTTCTTAGAAAAAATAAATTTAACACTCTTATATGGATCTGCTTGTGGTGAATGCACCGAGCACATCCGGTCAATTTGAGCGCTGAAGTCAGAATAATAGCGAGGCTGTGTACACTTAAAATCGATTTAAGCTAATGATCGGACCATATTGCCTACTGACATTTTCCAGTCGGTAACCCTGTCTTCGCCACTCTTTGCAGTAGGGGAGCAGCCTTGATATTTTCCTACATCTTTCAAATATCGCAACCACGCTTGACAACGGAAAGTAGTACATCATCTTTCGGAAACGTCAAAAAAAAATTTAATGTCCGCCATTTTGGATTTTTTAAAACACATAATTTGGAAGATTGTGACAAATTTTGATCATGAAATTTCATTTCCGCTTTGTGATTTTCGGCTGTACCGACTTTTTTTTAGAAGCTTTACTGCGTGATAAATGTAGACCCGCCTTGTAAAATGTCGAAGCGAGGGGCGATAACTCTAAAAGATGCCATTTTTACAATACGTTTAAAATGACAACAACCGTGTGTTTTTTGTTAAATAAAATACGAGAAGATACTTGAATTGTTGTTTTAGCTCACATATTACATGAATTTTGCTGCATGTCACGAAAAGCATGTTATTTCTTAATCAAAAGTAAAACTGTAATTTTGACTCGACTGTCCTCGCAAGAACTGCAGGCGCGTATTCGATGGAGCGGGTAGTATTGGGCACCCTCTCATATGTGGAAAGTGTACGTAACAATCGCTATTGATCAAGATGGGAGTTGGGTTGGAGAGAAGGAGTGGGAGGGCATCTGAGCTGAAATTCAAAAGGATGCGTCCTTCCTACCCCAACTAAAATCATGAAAGTCTGTTTTGAAAGCCCCTACGCGCATACATTTTTAAACATATTCAGATAATATATTTGTTGCGGTGTTTTTGACTAGACTGTCCAGTGTCTAATTGTCATCCGCAACTTGGCGCAGTCAGTAGCGCAGCGGATTTGTAACCGGGGGTGGTGCCATTGAGTTTTGTCGGTGTGTTCTTGGGCAAGACACTTTCCCTTAGCCTCGTCCGTCGGATGGGGACGTAAACCGGGCGGTCCCGCGTATAGGTCTATCATCCGAGCATGTTAAAGAACCATAGGAATCTATTTGGTAATTAGAGTAGGGCACGGTTCCCAGATTCCTATGTATCCAAGCCCCTCTCTCTGGGGGCGGCTCTAAATAACCTGTACTGTGTTGATGAGCCGTTAAACATTCAATTCAATTCATCCGCAACTGCACTCAGCACTGTCATATGTACTGTAGCTGTCCCAGTATAGTATCATGAATCAACCGTGGAATATATCGCCCACACACAAAAGGGTTTGAGGGGATCTTACTTGTATTAGTTTAAATATAGACCATTTGTCGGTTGAAACCTAAGATGATTTTTTTATCAGACAGAAACACTGTCCTAATACTTATTCTACTGAAAGCATCGAAGGAAAGTTAAGTAGCCAATTTTTTTACTTTATATTTTTAAAGCTGAATTGTGTTTTATGTCATTATAGCACATTTTAGGCCATATTTCCTGGGTAGAACCAGTACTGTGTACTTTCTGCTATCTGTAAGAATCGACAATTTCTCACCTACAAGTTGAGCTCCCAGTGGAAATTGAACCCGCAGCGGTGAGAGGTGAAAATAAGAATGTATACAAATATAAAAAAGGCAACTGAATATCTCCATAACTCAATATGTCCATGGGACTTGAATGACCGCACTGAAAACAATCCGTGGAAAATTGTACAATGCAAGAATATATATTCATAGATAAATTTATTTTGATGCAAAATCGATATGCTCCTCTAGACATCATAGATAAAGATCATGTAAAGTTTCGAAACGATTGGTTAAAAACTGTGGAAGGATATACACGCACAGATAACTAACACCATAAGCCGCCTCACCATTCGATGTCCTTTTTCACTGTGTAGTTAATTTGCTCTTTGTTTGTGGTACAGAGCGAACCTATGATACGTTTGGCTGCTATTTCTACAGGACCATTTTTCTCATTTTTGAAGTAATGAAACTTCCATTAGTCTGTGATAATAGCACGCAATGATAGCAAGAGAGACGAAGGCCTTGAGCAATCAGCTTATGTTGAACATGAAACCATTTAAACCGCGTCGATGTTAGTGCGAAATAAAAAATCTTATTTTAACCAGCTTTCAAATACCACAAAAAATCAGTTTTCACGTTTACGCTGCTCGGTATGCTGACTTTCATTATAAACCTGTCTTCTCTGGAAATACAATTAATTGTTTATGAGGACAAGTAGTTGGACACTAAGGTCTGTAGTCACAAAAACGCATCATTTTTTAAATGGTACAGTATATTTAAATACAATTACTTATTTTATGAGGACACCCATTTGGTACAGTAAGGCTGGAAACCACAAACACTCATTATTGTTAAAATGTTAAATGAATGCTACAGTTTTTGTAATATTGTTAATTTTGATCAATGACTAGATGCAGAATGCAGAAGCCAGAGAAACAAGAGAACAAACCGTTAAGAGTAATACACGATAAGATTAAAGACAAACATCAAACACTTGCAAACTGTTACATTCATAACCTCTTTTGATCATTTTTATATCAAGTTTAATACATATTGTATGAAGTGATTATGACTAAGGATCTTACGAAGATTTCAAATCACATCACCATAGAATTCAGGGATCTTACGAAGTTTGCAAATCACATCACCATAGAAGTCAGGTTGTGATAGTCCTTGTCGCAGAAGAGTTCTTAAATTATATGTATATTTTAAAAGTAGATCAGGTTTACGATAATACATTTTTGCAAAGGTTTTTCGAAGTTTATGGTAATGGTATCCTTGGTGGAGTAGCCTTTTAGTTATACACATATTACGAATATTAAAGTCCTCAACTCGACCACAGGCTCTAGAGAAACGAATAAGTTGAGAAACATAGACACCATAAGAAGTAGCCCTGGGAACATCCCCATCTAAATAGGTTTAATTAACACCATCCAAATTAAAATCATCTCTCATAGATTTTACTTATTATTTCGCCATTTTCAATAGAGAGATATAAATAAAGAAAAGAAGCGACAGTATCAGAAATGTTAGCTTTGTTGAGCTGAAGTAAAGAGGGGTTAGCATGAAATAGTTAATACGTGCATCTATAATTTTAAAATTGACTTTTTCCAAGCAGAAAGAGAGTTTGGGTTTACAAGTTCTCTACTACACTAACATCCTCAATGGATTAGGCGATCTGAGCACGACATGCATTAACATCTATAGCTGAAGCCAGTCTATAGTTAGGACGTTTAGAAAGCAGACGCCGAATATGTTTATCTACAATATCAAAATTACCAGTGATGTCATGAACTGCTGGAGCATAGCAACATGTTGATGCTCCTTAGGAGTATAATTTACTATATCAAGGCCAACAACTATTTTGTTGTTGTTGAAAATAATGTTCTAATAGGATTTTTTATACTTATAACAAATACGAAGACTTTCTGAATTTTTGAAATATTTAGGAATAGAATCCCGTGCTACGAATCAGTAGTGTTATTTTTACTGGTCCTTTGGGACCAACGAGCCCAATACAGGTGGCTTTGACGTAGAATACCGCTTAGGCCGGTGCTAGGGGGCGTGAGAGGTGTTGCTTCTTTCATTACTTCTCATGAACAGACTCAATAAAACCGAGTCTGCTGCTTTATTCGTTTAATTGTGTTTGTTGCTCCCAAAGGATTGTTTGTTGCTCCCAAGGATCACCTTTGTCAGTGTTTATTGACATTCACGCTAGCGTTCGTTTAGTGCAGTGTGGCGGCTGTAAAAAGTCTCCCCGTGCTACGAATCAGTAGTTCTATTTTTACTGGTCCTTTGGGACCAACGAGTCCAATATAGGTGGCTTTGAAGTAGAATACCGCTTAGGCCGGTGCTAGGGTGTGTGAGAGAAGTTGCTTCTTTCATTACTTCTCATGAACAGACTCAATAAAACCGAGTCTGCTGCTTTATTCTCTTAATTGTATTTTACTGCTCCCAAAGGATCACCTTAATTTGTCAGTGTTTATAGTCTACATGATTATCTCGAAAAATACTTGGCATGTCAATGGAATCCATGACTTATTAAGATATAATATTTTTAGAAAATGCCTAACGTGATCACACTCCTTGTCAATATGGGGTCGGAGAACATGTTGCGTGTCGCTTTTAATTATGGAGGCAGTGTTATACAAGGAATCTGTACGTATGAAAATAGTGTCTGCTTCCTCGTCAATCAACTTAAGTGAGGAAATGGATAAACCTGTTTCGCATGTAAATACAGGGGAAAAATCACATTATGTCTTCTAAGTAAATATCGATCAAAGTGACGTCGTGTAAAGTGAAATCTTCCTCATTGAGCCAGCATACTAAGACAGACCACGTTTATTAAAAGCACTTTTATGGTAATTTCCAGGAATACTGTCACATATTACTGACATATTGCAGTAAATGATGTTTCTGATAATGCTTCCGGGAACTATTTTTGGACCAAAAGTGATTTGTTTTCCACATTCAACATATTAAATAAAAAAAAAAGATATAAAAATCCGACAGGGAAAGTAGCATGCAATGACGACAGTCAACATGGTCAACCACAAAACACAAAAACAAACACGCAAACAGACAAACGAGAAGGCAAAGGGAATACAAAATGCAAACGACATCACAAACACAAAGGGGTTGACAATAGGGCTTCCGCCTTGGAACGGTCAGTGGCCAAAAAGGCCACTGGGGTTAAAACCAGGGTCTAGGGTGCACCAAACCTCACACTTACTGTCATCCCATATAAACGGGACAGTGTAAATAAAGAAATCCCCGCCAAGAAATAGTCTCTAACCAACAAGGCAGCGTTAAAAGGAAATATAAGTAAAACACCGAGATGCTCGTGTATATGTAAATACAAAAAAAGCCTGGAAAGCCACAATGAAGGTACTCGATGACTTGGCAGAAGCCAGAGCAACAAGAGAATAAACCATTGAGAGCACGACAGGACAAGACCGCTAACAAACATCAAACGGCAACGTCCTAATGGGTTTTAGGTAGGCATCATCATAGGGTCCACAGCCTGTCCGGTCATCGTACAATTAAAGAGGAAAGCGTAGTGGCGAACTGTTGAAGGTCCACCACCATGCATGCAGTACGTTGCAAAATGATAGGGTCATAACCTCTTTTGATAAACCTTTAACAAGTTTAACAAAGATAGTATGAAAGTGATCATGACCAAGAATCTTACGAAATTTGTAAATGACATCACCAAAGAAGTCAGGTTGTGATAGTCCTTGTCGCAGTTCTAAGAGTCTTTAAATTGCTTTTATATTTGGAAGAAGATCAGGGTTACGATAATACATTTTTGCAAAGGTTTTACGAAGTTTATGGTAACGGTAACCCTGATGGAGTAGCTTTTTAGTTATACAAGTATTACGAATATTAAAGTCCTCAACTCGAGTACAAGCTCTAGAAAAACGAGTAAGTTGAGGCACATAGACCCCATAATAAGTTGCGAGGGGAACATCCCCATCTAAATGGGGATAATCAACAATATAAAAATAAAAATAATCTCTCTGGACATAGATTTTGCTAATAATTTCACCATTTTCAATAGAGAGATCTAAATCAAGAAAAGAAGCGTTATTATCAGAAATATTAGCCTTGTTAAGCTGAAGTTCTTAAGAATAAAAATCATTAACCATAATTGGAAAGAAAGTGTTGTCAATGTTCAATATGTCATCCAGATACCGAGATGTGTCATTAAAGGCTTCAATAACATCTGCCTGGGTATCTGGTGAAAGACTCAATATGAAATCTCTTTCATAGCAATATAAAAACAAATCTGCGACAAGTGGTGCACAGTTCGTACCCATAGGGATACCAATAATTTATCTATAAACGGTGGTTCCATACCTGAATAAAATATTATCTAATTTGAAAATGAGTGCTTCACAAACATCATGGCCAGTCCACATAGTGTAATTATCTAAACTGCCGTTAGTAAAAAATGCTTTAATATTATTATAGGCCAAACATGTAGTATTTTCCCTAGCGAATATATTTTGAATGAGCGCAATAAGTTTGTCTTTAATGAGGTGATGTGGTAAGGTAGTATATAGTGTAGAGAAGTCATAAGTGCTTATTGATGAAACATGACGTTTATTGAAAATGTTATCAAGGACATCTCCTGAATTTTTTATAGACCAAAATAAATTAATCCCAGAGTTTTCATAAGTTTTATCACAATATAGTTTAACGTGATATTTAACGGCAGTAAAACAAGAAGTTAAAAGTTTGGAGATGTTTGTTATGGTGCAGGCACTAGAATTCGAAATAAAGCGGGCCTTATACAGATTTTTATGTAATTTAGGAATCCAGTACATAGTAGGCAGTTTATTTTGCTTATCGTCTACACCAGCCTTGAAAGTAGTGCACCGAGTGATATGTGCGGAAACAACATCATCCTCAGTAGAATTGACTGGAGTATACGAATTGATGCTGCCGAGTTCCAGAGATAAAACATTGCCGTAATGTAGGCGTCAAACAATAATTATATTATTAGCTGCTTTATCTGCAGGAACTAAAACAAATTTATTATGAAATTCCTGAATTCCCGATTTTAAATTACGAAAGGAAAACCTAGGTCTCGGAGGAAGTAAATAGGGGATGGCATTATAAAAGTTAATACGTGTATCTATACTTTTAAGAATTGACGAAAACGAGTTTGGGTCCGCATGTTCTCTACGACACCATTTTATATTAACATCTTCAATGGAGCGTGCGATCTGTGCACCACAGGCATTACAATCAAGAGTTGAAGGTAATCTATATTTAGGACCTTTCGAAAACAAATGCCGAATACGTTTATCAACAACATCAAAATTACCAGTGATGACATGACCTGCTGGAGCAATTTAGCAAAATGTTGATGTGTTGCATTCACATTCCTTAGGAGTGTTATGTACTATATCAAGGTCAGAAACTATTTTGTTGTAATTGAAAATAATAATAGGCTTTTTATACTTACAACAAATTACAGGACTTCCGGAATGTTTGAAATATTTTGGGATAGAATCAACTACATGAGTATCTCGAAAAATACTAGGGATGTCAATGAAATCAATGCCTTATTAATATATAGCAGTTTTAGAAAATGCCTGACGTGATCAGACTCCTTGTCAATATGGGGTCGGAGAACATGTTGTGTGTAGCTTTGAACTATGGAAGCAGTGTTATACAAGGCATATGTACGAATGAAAATCTTGTCTGCTTCCTCGTCGATCAACTTTAGTGAAGAAATGGACAAAGAGGTAAAGAAAGATAAAAATATCGGACAGGGAAAGCAGCATTCAAGGACGACAGTCAACCACAAAACACGAAAACAAACACGCAAACAGACAAACGAGAAGGCAAAAGTAATAAAAAATGCAAACGACATAACAAACACAAAAGGGTTGACAATACAGCTACCGCCTTGGAACGGTCAGTGGCAACAAAGGCCACTGGGGGTTTAAACCGGTTCTAGGGTTCACCAAACCTCACACTTACCCTACTGTCATCCCATTAAAACAGGACAGTGTAAATAAAGAATCTCATGATCTAATCTCTAACCAACAAGGCAGCATCAATAGGCAATACAAGTAAAATACAAATATGCTCGTGTAAAAATAATACAAAAAAACACACAATAGCCTAGAAAGCCACAATGAAAGTACTCAATAACTTGGCAGAAGCCAGAGCAACAAGAGAATAAACCATTAAGGGCACGACAGGAAAGATCATAGACAAACATCAAACGCCACCGTCCCAATGGTCTTTAGGTAGGCGTCATCATAGGGTCCAGTCGTGAAAGCATGTAAATCCGCGACAGACATAATTACACGCGATTTACGTTTGATGTTACCATTACGCCTAAGACCATGAGACCTAGTGTCGCAAGATGACCCTAGTGGTTGGGGCTAACTCAGGAAAGAATCAATGACCGTGAATGCATTTACATAAGTTTAATGCAACTTTTAAAATATGTTAAATATATATATATATACAATCAAAAAAACAAGCGAATACACAGATGAAATATGAAAAGACTGTTCTCATGAACGTTTAAGACGTTCTTAGTATTGTCACAAATACTGAATGTGTCGACTGATTATATACGACACTAAAATGTTGTTAAAGTTATACTAATGCTGATGTTCAAACGAACTATGATCAAGTGCGATAACTGTGATGCGCGAGAGCTCATGAATATGATGATGCGCGAATCCAATGGGTGATTGTCATCAAATGCCTTCTATAAGGGTTGTTGACGCGATATAATGATGATAAACCTCCACTGAGGTTGTGGATGAGGTTCCTCCAGTGAGGACTGATAACGGGCCCTTTTCGTGTCCCGGGGGTTGTCGATTCTATATCCTGGCCATGTCGCACAGGTACGGTGACCGTCTCCACCACTCGTTAACGTTATATGTGGATTCTAGTGTCGAATCACCTAAAGGGCTTACACAACCTAACGGCTTAGCTCCACTCCGGGAGGCTTATATCCAAACCTGGATGGCTTAGGCTGTAATAATACATACGTTTTAGATGTCGGTTCATAAACACACCAATCTTATATAATTAGCATTTCACCAACAAATCATGATCTAATAAATACATACAAGCCACTCTCTAATTATGATGAGTAGCAATGGATGTATATTCTAAAACGCTATGCCGTATACGCGTCGAACATTTATACTAGTCACTCATCTCATTGTCAACTAATGTTAACAATCGTGTATTACAACCACTGAGTTATACGCCAACGTCAACTAATGCACCTATTATACACCGTTATCAAATTAATATTGTCTTACAATTAATGATCAATAACAATAATTAAATCTAATAAAGTAACTTCAAAATCAAATGCTAGTCTCAAGTTAATGTTTGAGAAACATCAAAGCTAACCGGATGTCGTAACCGCCAAACAAGATGGCGCCGCCCACTGAATAGAAATGTACGATAAAAGTTAATAAAATAAATACTGACCACATATTGCCTGTGAATTTCGCCGTCCAACTTCTGCTCCAAACAAAGCAACTATCGAGCAATTCCGGCCAAAAGTAGAAGACAATGGATTTTGTAGCAAACGTTACGCCCAAACCATTATTTCCCAGTTCATTCCGTGACATACGTGGCTAAATTCGCAGTAATATGAAATAGGTTAAACCTATAGGGCGAGCACAGTTCATGTTTGATTGTGCCGCTGCGTATGTATGCACCGGTATGTGCAAGTCTAGCTGCGAGAATCGTAGCTCTTGTGGTGTGTACCTATACCATGGTAGGTACATACCACCATAAGAGCCATGATTCTCACGTCTAGTGCAAGTCTACATGTACGTGTCTTATGAATCGTGACATCCCACCCCAACAAATTTCAATTTGTGTGTGTGTGTGTGTGTGTGTGTGTGTGTGTGTGTGTTTCTAAAGATTATAATCCGTCCGCCTACGACAGGCGTCTTACCCGACGATTACAGGTACAATTGAGTCTGGACTTTTATCTGTGTGTTTGTGTGTGATGTGATGATATGTCTACTTGAAGCAGCGAACTCAATGGTTTCTTTATAGTGCTGCCACACTGGAATACCACACCGTAGTAGACATGATACCCCAGTCACATTATTCTGACACTGGTCAATCAGTCGTAGCACTACCCATTATTTGCTCGTCAGGCAAGGGTTCCATTTTTAAAGTATCTGGTATGACGCGGTCAGGGGACTCGAACCCACGACCTCCCGAATGCAAGGCAGACGCTCTAACCAGTACACCACAGTGCTTCGGTCAAATTTCAATTCGTTCCCAGACAGGACAGATATGGCATCGAACGAACTTCGAACGGCTATCTAGTCATGATCCAGTCTGGATCGACATTGGTTGAATCACAGACCGTCATAAAAGCTGCTACTACATCAGTGTATGTAAGATATATATACATAAACCGTGATGCACGCGTATATTTTTTTGCCGAACAACATGTAATTACGGTTTCAACGTTATGTCATTACGAAAAATGTATATATATATATATGATTTAAGTTTTTTTTTATCTGAAAATACGTCTTGTCTTCAACGTGGGTTAAATTGATGCATACGTATTGTCAAATCATTATGATGATGTATGTTTGAGAAAAGTACAATGTTTTTAAAACATAGGAATTTGTTGTTTCCTACTTGACATTTAATAAATGGTGGTCCATTTTCAGAATATTAGTTCAATAAATAGTTGAGTATGTCTGGGGGTGGAAGACACCGGGTCCGACGTTTTTCATCAATGTACTCTGAAAATGCACCAAATTCATCAAATGCTATGTAGAAAAGACGTTGGTTTGTTTCACTGTTCTTGATGTTTAGCACTAGCTGTGCTCAAGATACTTATTAGTTTCTACATCTACATTGTCCTATTGACCCTAATGTTTCTGTCGGTGGTAGAAAAAAAAAATAGTGAAATGATAGGACAGAGAAAAGCATAGATCGATTGAAGCAGAAGACAGGTAAAGTTTGGTACACTGGCATAGGAACGTTTCATTTATATGGGTGAAGCACCAATAGTGGCGCGAAAGCCGGATTGCAAATTTAACATTTTAAGTGAAAAATCTGTGTGAAAAGGGTGGTAGTCCAGGTAAAATACATGTTATAGTTAGGGTTATTTTCATATAACAGTTGTAATGATGTTGAACAAGTGTCAAGTTTCAAAGCTTTTCGACAATTCATTTTTGAGAAATGAGGAAAAACAAAAACGTTAACGAAAACTTCAAAACTCGTAAACGGACGGACGGATACACGGACATACACATGGAAATCGCCAAACTGTAAGCCTGGATTTGTACGCAATCCAGCCAAAAATAAAAAATAAAAATTCAATACATTATGGTGGAGTCTAAACCCGACAAATTTGCTATTATTTCGGGCGTTTGTTTAAGCTAAAGGTTTTTCAGCTATGTGAGTAAGTAATTTTAACAAAATGTAAATACATTATATATAATTGCAACTGGCAATTTTAGTGGTAAATAAAAGCATCTTAGTTTAGAAATTCGGTTAAAAAATAAATATGTTACAGCCATAAGTACAGATGAGGCTTTTTGTATGTAAATTCCTATCTATCTGTCTACATCCTGCATTAGCCTCTTTCGGGTGTACATCTGCCGTGTTGCTGGGACAGCAACAAATTAAGAAATCTCAAATATAACTTCAGTTAGCCTCAATAGTTTCAGGATGTCTTAATTTCGGTTTGCCCAACTCATTAAACCCATTTTTGGATAAAAGAGTCGAAGCGCCCCAAAATATGCAACATAGGGTAAACATACCTTTTGAACTTCCCGTACCCAAACACGCCAGTCAAATTATTGGGATCTCGGGAAGGATGCTGTTCCTACCTCTGTCAGTGAGAGTAACATCTTGGGCCTAACCATCGTTTAGTCACTCTAGACCTGGTGTTGTTCTAAATACTAGTAGTTATATTTTTTCATAATGGACAATAATGTTACTGAATACTGTGCGGTAAAAAAAGATGCGATGACAGAGTGGTTAGCTTACTTGCCTCTGTATATAGAAGTCTGGGGTTCGACTCCCGGAGGTTCACGTCTCGAGAATTGAAAACGCACTCCCTTAGATCTAGAACTATTCGTGAAAGATAGTTAAAGTTACTGTGCAAGTATGTCATTCTCCCTACTGATGTAAAGCCGTTGGTCTGTTGGTCATGGAGAGAATACCCTTTTTGGGTTAAACATCTCGCTGAACTTCTGTGGTTATCATAAAAAGGCCTGCAGGTAAACTCATCTACAGAAAGAAACTGTGATAATCATAAGTATGTGTATAATACGTCAATAGTATTGGAAGAAAGAAAGAAAGAAAGAAGAAACAAAGAAAGATGGATCGGTAATAAGCTCACTAATTGTTTACTAACAGGCCATACGTCATAATGTGATGACATACGATGATGACGTAAATCAATGACGTCTTGTCATTTTATTATAATTTCCGTAACATTTCCGGAAATTGCCAGGTTGTTCGGGTTTGACACGAATGAACACGGAATAACCTTGTCGATTTCCGTGAATGGCTTACAATAGTAGACGACCGAATACGGAAATCTGCGAAGAATTCCGATTTCATTTATTGTTTTACGGGAAAATAAACAAATGAAAGATGGTTTTTAACCAAATCATTTGTTTATCCTAAGCGTTTAACAAGACATATACATTTCTGCGACACGAAATCTACTTTTATTAAATTTTGAAATATGTTGACGAATTTTCGCCAATGAACAACGCGCAAGGTAACACTTTGGGCTACGCTTCCGGTTAATGGCCGTTTTGGCGACATAGGTAAAAAAAAGAATTTCATTGTCATTTTTGGATGGGTTCGAGAAAGGTTTTTAATGTTTTCTTCACCTCATTCTGCTTGGAAACCACCATTCTTAATGATTTCTACGAATGCTTATCTTGTTAATTTCGTAACGAAATATGCTACTTTACGGTTGAAGTCGCCCATAAACTGCCGTAAATGACCCCCGACTTTTCAAAAGGATGGATTGGTATGTTTATTATGTTTAGTTTTCGCCTGCATGATACCATAGGAGCTCGCTTGCGCTCGCGTCGCTTCGCGACGCAAGCTGTGCTCGCTATTTAATTCTACACGAAAGGACCCTTACACAATTTTGCCTTTTAACGAGATAGACCTATACTTTTACATGCATAAGCACAAAACTAAACTTATTAAACGGCCCTTCCGGACGCACTCTGGCGGCCACTTAAAATGTGCACGCTTTTACATGTTACTTGAATATATCATGGATATTGTGAATTGGTTTCAACTGAACAATGGATTAGGGTGAATCTAACAGGTGCTTACAAGTGCTATGTACGCCCAATACGCTCTACCCTGACATTTTGTGACACCTAGATTTACGCTTTCGAATAGAAAATATAGAAAAAATGTCAATATTAGGATCTTTTGAAATATTTCCTTCTAGATAAATATTGTCATTAAGGCCGAGTGGATATGGTGTCTGTAAGTTTTTCATCCACTTAAGTTCTGCAATATGTCTAGCTTTTATTTTAAAGCTTTTAGTAGCATCATTATCAAACAATATATATTCAACCGGTTGAACAGTTACGTTACTAAAATTATGACCTGACTGACGAAAGTGTTGGTACAAGTAATTTTTTAACTTTTTAGGATTACTTGCATTACATTTGTGTTCACGAAATCGAACTTTTAAGGATCGACCTGTTGGACCAGTGTAATAAAGCTCTAACTTATTTCTCGTAATGCATTAGTGTATTATAGATGCAAATGAAGTCCGAATCACGGTGTTTGTGTACAGTAACCCTGTTTTTCCAATAAATATACCCGTTTTGAATTTCATGACTTTTCGGGGTATGAGTAATGATACCTATGTGTTTTTGTTGCTTAAAGCTACAGAGTCCCTATATCAATCGATTTCTTCTTTGTAGGCGTGTCTTTATTTGTAACTTCATGTTCACCAGCTCATGTCGAAATCGGGTATATAAGCGAGCAAATATTGCGCAGGAAATCATTTACTGTATATACATCGACCAGTGCACATCGTACCTATACACAGTTAACAGTAGTTTTTACAGAAAAAAAAGTTAGCTCTCTTTCGGGGCTCGAACACACAATATTGTGAAAGTAGTATTCTAACTACTATTTATTATGGGGCAAAATAAATTAACATATTTGAACGCAACTCAAGATGGATTAATAAATATGTAGTCCATATTGTCGCACGTGTATATGTTATCAATATGAAACTAATACTTCGCCTCATAACAACCATATCTCGTTGTTATTTTGCGCTTGATGAGTTTGTGTGCGCGCGCTTGGTATTACGTAATGCTTATTTAGTGTTAAAAGTGCTACGACATACCAATAAATAGCAGTGGTCTAGTGGTTCAGAATACATCTTTCAAAACTTACAAGTGAAAGGCTGTGGTTCAAATCCCGTTCAGGGAAACTATTTTTTTATCACATATATATATATGTATTATAGGCGTTCTGTTGTAATTTTCGTCTCACTCCGTTTCGCCTCAAATTACAACAGAAACGCCTAAAATACATATATAATAAATCACCATGAAATGGGGATTTTACTTGATTTATTAAAACTTTTTTAAAATAGGGGTAGTGAAGAACACAAGTTTAATTTGTTTTATAGTTATCAAAATTACAACATATTTTTTTATATGGTTAAACATCAATACGTCTAAATTTTAAACACTCAGCATTATAATTTTTAAATTTCCAATAACGTGTCATTATTCTGACTGAAACTCCACCACAATCAGCACACATTTTATTTTTTGCTCTTGTGCCTTTTTTACATATTGAGCACGGCAATACATGACTTGTTTTTAATCTATACTTATGCAAACTGCAATAATTAGAATCTTTTGTAGTCTTATTTTTACACGGATCGTGTAATCCAATTTTAAGAAATTTGCAAACATTAATTTCCATTGTTTCTTTTTGATATATTTTTTTATATTAAATAAAAAAAAAAAAAAAAAATATCAAAAAGAAATAATGCAGACTGAAGAGATTATAGAAAATTTAATACGCCTGTTTGATACAGGTGTAATAGATAAGCAAACACTATCTAACGGTATAAATGCATTAAAACCTATTAAAGAAGTTCCAAAAGAAACTTCAAAAGAGGTTAAATCTCAAACATTAGAAAATTTACTCAAGAGACGACGTGCTAAGAAACAACGTAAACGAGAAAAGCAGAAATATGATAAATTACAAGATGAGCAAAATCAGATATATGCTAAATCACGAGACAATGTTATAAATGAATTGAAAGAGCTTAATGATAGAAAATCTAAAGAAGAATTAAAACTGGTTGACAAACCAATGTGTGGCTATTTTAAAGCATACGAGATATCTGTCGAGAAATACAAAGACCCTCAAAAACTATTTCTTGATAAAAAATCCATTATTACAAAACAAATAAGCAAAGAGCTGACAAAGATGAATGGATTAAAGTTTCAATTAGGTCTTACTGTAAATTTATTCAAAGATGATGGTGATACCAAAAAATACACCACAGCAGTATTACACAGCGAACAAAATGCAATTTTAACCTCTGAAAAAATAAATGAGTTTTACGATAAATCATTTGCAAATATACAAGAGAGTCTTGAAAGATTTACAAACACAGCATCTGGATTGGAGATTGACCACTGTGTTACGTTTTACTTAAATTTTGCAAAGTATGAACCATTAAAAGGTTCTTCATATATTCCTTTGTCTAAAGCAGTATCTGATAAAAAAGCAATAATTAATGTTAATAATGAAGATAAAAAGTGCTTGGAAGTGGCATTGGTTTCTGCTTTGTGGCCTAATAAAAATAATCCAACTAGGATATCTAGTTATAACAAACACATGGGTAAGTTGAATATGAATGGTATTGACTTTCCCACTCCAATTTCACAAATTTCCAAAGTAGAAAAACAAAACAACCTTGCTATTAATGTTTACGGATGCACAGGAAAAAGGGTATCTGTATTTCCATATAGAATATCAGAGCAACCGCAAGAAATAAAAAGAATTAACTTGCTTTTAATTTCTGAAGGCGTTGAGGTGGATTTAGAAAATGAAGATGAAGATGATCCAAATAATGAAGAAGGAATTATAGATGACAATTATAACCCTGATGATTATCCCAACGAACCAAAAACAATAACAACACAATATCACTATTGCTGGATTAAAAATCTAAATAGATTACTTTATGATCAAAACAAATATCACGGTAAAACTTATTTCTGCGATCGTTGTCTTTACGGCTTTTCAAGAGAAGATTTACTTACCAAACACAGAGAAGACTGTGAGGGTATCAACAACAATTCTTGCAGAATAGAAATACCAAAAAAAGGTAAAAATCACACACAATTTAAAAATCATCAAAATCAGATGCCTGTGCCTTATGCAATATATGCTGATTTTGAGAGTATAATCAAACCGCAATTAATCAAATCTGGAAAGAAATCTGAAATTCAAAATGTACACGAAGCTTGTAGTTTTGGATACCAGGTTGTCAGATATGATGGCAAAGCTGAAGAACCTGTTATTTACAGAGGTGAAGATGCTGTTGAAAAGTTTTTAAATCACTTAGAATGTGAGAAGAGCAACATTAATAAAATATTTGCTCACCCAAAACCATTAATCATGACGCAGCAAAATGAGGAAGATCATGAAAAAGCAACACATTGCTGGATATGTGAGGATGAAATAAAAAATGATAATAACGGTAAAGTAAGAGACCACTGTCATTTTACAGGAGAATACAGAGGTGCAGCACACAAAAACTGCAACCTAAAACTAAAAATAAAACCAAATAAAACAATCATTCCTGTTATATTTCACAACCTCAAAGGATATGATAGTCATCTCATCATGCAAAAAATACATAAAATGATAGGTAATATTACATGCATTCCAAACAACGCTGAAAAGTATATTTCATTTAGTGCCGGACAACTTAGATTCTTGGATAGTTTTCAGTTTATGGCTTCGCCTTTGGAAAAATTGGTAAAAGCAACAGACAAATCTGATTTCAAAATTACCAAAAATCAGTTCGGGGAACAAACAGATTTACTTTTAAGAAAAGGTGTTTATCCATACGAATATATGGACAGTATGGAAAGATTTAAAGAAACGCAATTACCGCCTATATTCCTATAATGAAAAACCATGGATGGCATCATACATAAATCTAAACACAGAACTTAGGAAATAAGCTAAATCACAATTTGAAAAAGATTTTTACAAGCTTATGAACAACTCTGTGTTTGGCAAAACAATGGAAAATTTACGCAAGCGGACTGATATAAAACTAGTCAGAACTGACGGCTCTGAAAATGAAAAAATAAGAAAAATACTAGCCAAACCCAACTTTAACAGGCGTTTAAAATTTTCAGATGAATTGTCAGCAATACATGTAAAAAAAACAAAATTAACATTAAACAAACCAATTTATGTTGGAATGTCAGTATTGGATTTATCAAAGTACATGATGTATGATTAAAAGGTACGGAAATGACTGTACTTTATTATACACAGACACTGACAGCCTACTGGTAGACATCAAAACAGATGATGCATACAAAGACATGGCTGAAATGAAAGATGAGTATGATCTAAGTGATTATCCTCAAAATCACCCAATGCATGATGATACAAACAAAAAAGTATTGGGTAAAATGAAAGACGAATGTGCTGGTGTTGCTATAGCTGAGTATGTTGGATTAAGACCCAAGCTATAATAGATTTTGAGAGCGGATGAACAACTCATTAAAAAAGCAAAGAGTGTAAAAAAATACGTAATCGAAAAAAATATTAACTTTGAAAACTACAAGGATGCATTGTTTAATGAGAAAAAATACACCCATGATATGAATATGATACGCACGATGAAGCATCAAATATACGGCATAACAGTAAACAAAGTAACACTGTCACCATTTTACTCAAAAAGATATATACGAGAAGATGGAATTACAACTGATGCACATGGCTTCTATAAAAACTTATGAATTTGGGTATCAGCAGGAACAATAAGTAATTATTCTTTGACAAATCCTCTCTGTGGCGATGGTAATTTCAAATAATAAACTCTTATGCCTTGCGTCACCATATAACTTTTAATCTTGTGAATATCTACACTCCACATTGGATCAGTTGCTCTGCGTCTTCCACCTTCTTGTTCCCCGGGTTGATATAAATATCTTACACTTGCGTTCATACAGATAGGATCACCTTTTAATATTTTTGTTTCAACAGGAGGGGGCTTTTTTGTCTCCACATTTATTGCTTTAACAACTTCTGGTAATCTTTTTACCCACTCTCTATTACGTTTTTGCGAATCTATTTCCTTAGCATACTGATAACCAAACTCTTTCAGCTAATGTTCTGTTAAATCTTTCCACTAAAGCTTGGTCTCTGTGTATTTCTGTTCTGCCCCGTCTGATATTTACTTTGTGTTTTGCCATCCACTGCGATACTGCACCCATAAATTCTCTGCCTGGATCAACTTGTAATAACTTTGGATATATCAAATGCCGACTGTATATTTTCTCAAATGCTTTGGCAACTTCTTTACTATCCTTGGAAGTCAGTGGCTCTGCTTCTTTGTATCTACTTGCAATATCAACCACAGTCAACGCATATTTATATGTCTTTCGGCCACGACCAATCCCAAAAGTATCATGCGGTAAAAATAACAAATCAGCTTGATGCACTCCATTCTTAGCAGAAACATCAAACCTGGGTCTAATTATTTTCTTTGGTGCGGCTTGTTTTTTAAAAAAATCTAATGCCTGTTTCTCACTCCTCTTTTGCCAATTTTTTTACTGCTGAGTAACCTTTCCAAAATCCTTTTAGGCTGTAATAAATCTTTTCCATTTTTCTCCAGCTGGCTTGCGGAACGTCGGTGGTTCTACCCAGGTGCCCGCCCGTGCACGAAAATTGCCCGGAGGGGCACCTGGGGTCTTCCTCCACCAGTGGAAGCTGGAAAGTCGCCATATAACCTTAGCTGTTGGTGCGACTATAAAATCCAATTCAATTCAATTCAATTCCATTTTTTTCTACTAAAGATTAAACTTTATATAACTATAAAGAAAAAATGGAAATCACAACTGCACGATTTGATGAACTGCTCGAAGAGCAATATCAAAATAGCACAAAGAAATGGACAGACTTGGAAGTTAATAAAATATACACTATTACAGATACGAAAATAGTAGATACTGAATATGGTCCATCCATGGTATTGACATTATTAGACAATGGTGAAGTATGGGCGCCTGGTCATCTCAAAGATAAATAAGAGAAGAGTTCTAAACCACCATATTATATGCGACCACTTGGATTGAAACCATGTAAAAACAAAAAACAAAAATAGGTATCATGCATATGACTTAGTCTTTTCAAAATAAAGATACTTAGTCATTCCAAATCCAATAAAGTCCAAAGTAATTATAGTTTTAAACTAATTTTTTTTTATGAACTCAATTTATACGCCACAAATCCAGTTGCAGCCATGCACAATAAACGTAATTTCTCTATTCTGTTGATCCGGAGATGGTGTATAAAAATCACTCAACTTGGGCTCCGGTTCCAAAAGCAAATGTTTGCCAGTTGTATAATAATACTGTTTCATAGCTTGGTCTACATCATCAAAAGTCTGCTCTGCATGATGCTCTTTTTGTAGTTGCTTATTAATAAAATCTAATCTCTCTGTTCTTTTTTCATTCCATTCCGCTTGTGCTGCGTTTAATTGTTCCACTGCTTTGTCATGCCTTTGTCTTTCCTCATCTGAATGACTTCCCATTTTTGAAAAGAAATAATTTGAACCGCTAAATGCCAATGCATTTGTTAATGCGCCACCGATCATCATTGCTACTGCACTTGCCATTTTTTTATATATATTTTTTAAAATTATTTCATAATATCCGCATGAATAATACCTTGCTTAATCAACATATCCCTCGTAGCCATTGCTAACATTATATCCACAGACAGCATCCCAAAATCTGTCATATTAAAATCCACTTTAGGGGCTGGTCTTTTTAGTAGTTTTCTGCCAATCTCAGAATATCCAACAGTTAGAAGTGTTTCCACTCCAGCGTGATACATCATATTTACAATTTGTTTTCCGTCAATACTTGCTGCCATTTTTTTAATATGATTATTTTTTTAAATAAATTATTAAAAATCAAACGGGTCTTTTGGTGCAACATGAACAGGTTGCACAGCTACAGGTTGCGTAGCAGATTTCTTGTTATAAGTATACAAACCCAACCCAGCAATGCCTACTAATAAAACCAGACACGGTGGAATATAGTTTTTGTATACGTTTATTTTGATTTCTGGTTTCTCTTCATCTATTGTTATTTTTGTTTTTTGATTTGCAGCATCTTGCTTTGCAGCATCTTGCTTTGCATCTTGAAGCAAACGCTTTGCCTTTCTTGCCACTGCTCCTTTTTTTCCAGCTTTTATTCTTTTTGGATTTTTTACTTTTTGTTGTTCAACCTCAACAGATATAACTTCACTCTCTTGGTTCTCCATTTATATTATCTATATTTTTATTTTTATTAAAATCAATATGTCTAACAGTTGTCAGTATTGCTGTAAATGGTGCTAAGCACATTCCATACCTGTAATACAACTCACAACAAGCACTTGTCAAAGCATGATTAATAAATGGGTCTTCCTCCAAATCTTCTATCAGCTTTGGTGGATTGGTCACATTAAAATATTTTGATACTCCCATCACATACAAGTTAATAAAAGAATTGCCTAAAGTCTTGGTCATGCTTGCATATCTGCAGTAAAGTTTGTTAATTTCATCCGGTTGCATGCCATCTATATTCGTGAGTTGTAAGTCTTTACCCAAATATTGACGACTACCACCGCCAGCCACTATGGCTGATAATCTTTCTTTTTTTGTTTCTTGTGGCTTTGATTCATCACGTTCTGTGAAACCTTCCGATATGTCTTGTAATAGTTCTTCCGCATTCATTTTTATATTAATAATTTTATTTTTTATTTTGAAATAAACATAAAACATAAAACAACCAGCTGCGATATTCATGCAACTAGTAATTGTTAGTATTGTTAATAGCATTGTTATTAATATTGCTATTTTTTTTATTAGCATTGTTAATTTGCTGCAAGCATTGCTATTAACATAAGTACTTTACTATGAGCAATGCTATTAGCATTACTATATTTTCTGATATTTTCATTATATTTTTATGTCAGTATTACTATTAACATTGCTACTTTGCTGTTAGTATTACTATTATCAACAAAGCAATGCTGTTAGAAAAAAAGAATTGCTGGTAAAATTATTCAACCCAATAACCAGTTGGTTGGTCAGTCCTCAAAATTAACTTGGAATATTTAGTCTTAGCTAAAGCTTTTCTTATTCTGGTTCTCTCTTCCAGCGTCGGAATAACATCATTTTCTCTCAAACAATTTTCATAACTATCTCTGTCCATGGTGTAAAACATACACAACCATTTTGCTTGCTCCCTCAAACCTTTCAATACAGAATTATATCTCTGTGAAATAACCCAAACTGATTGTTTGGCGTGACGACCAGAGAATGCCAACTCTGATAACATATCTTTTTTCTTTGTTAATTCTTTTGTGGCGGAGCAATCATCAGTGATGTATAATGTGGGCTGGCCAGTATATCTTTTGAAAAATAAACGCAAAAGTTCTTGTAACATTTCTTTACCGTTGCTCACGGGATTGACAATTTTTTTTTTTTATCTCTCGGGTTTTTTACATCACCTATCCAGGATCTATTTTTTATAAGCCTCGTTCCACTCTATGGTTGGACACAATATAATTATATGTTCAAAAACTCCAACATACTCTTGTTCAAGTATGTCAAGAACAAACTCTGTTTTACCACAGCCTGTCTGACCACAGATAATGGCACTGTGTGAATATTTAGGATATTTGTGTTGTAAACTAGTATCCTGCTTCTTTGAATCTTCCATCTTCGAAATTGATTTGCGCATCTTGTATTATATTTAGATAAATATTTAAAGGTTGATCTGCATCTGCTTTTTTATTTATTAATATCGTTATGCCTTCACTGCCGTTTTCTATTCTTCTTCCACTGCCGTTTAATAAATTGTCATCACATGTTCTAAGGTCAAGCCACAAAGCATATGATTTTGTCAGATAAGTCTCAAGAGAAACATTGGTAAAGTATAAGTCTCTTGCTACTATTTCTGTCTCTTTGTTTCTTTTTGATGTCAAGGCAAAATATTTTTGTTTTCATCCCAATGTTGATATGCCCTCATGCCCTGACTATACAACTGATTTGGTACGCCTTCTATTGTCATTTCAACCTTTTCAATCTTTGGGTTGTAATAGGTTTCCGTGTCTGTTCTTTCTGGGTCTTCAAACAGCATTAGAATACCTTTCATGCTCCGTGCTGGTACATTAATGTTGATGTTCCAAAGGGTTTCAGATTTGTTTGCTATTATTTTTCTATGTCGCAAGATACGATCATACATAAATGTCATCTTACCATTGGTTTGCTGTCTTATTTGTCTCTCTAATTCAACATCACTAACCGTATCAAATTCCAAGCAGATATTTTTTATTACATAAGATTCATCAGCATCACTGCTTTTGATAACTTTGTTATAATCGTTAAACGTTAATTCATATTCTAACCTATCACCAAGCCCCGCTTGATAAAATGGCATATGACTTTCTAACATTTCAAAGTCCAGTGGAATACAAAATCTATTTCACTAAGCTGCTGCTATAGCTTCATCTTTGGTGTCTGAGGAAGCATCTCCCGCACCAACTCTATGTTTTAGCATGTTTGCTTTACCAATACCTTGGTAAGCTATGTTTACTCGTTCATTAGGGCTTTTCCATAAATCTACATAACAATGATATATGTCACTGTCATCTATTGACATGACTTCATTGCCACTTATTCTTATTGTCATTTTTTTCACAATTGTTCTACCCAGATTTTGGAATAGAGTAGCGTTGGTGTCTGTTCTGCTTTTAAGTTCTATTTCAAAGGCAAGACGAGTAGTACGAGGAACTATCACATCATTAGTACTTAGATTTGGAAATCTCACAAGCAGTTGCTGGTTTTGGTCTATTGTTGATGGATTATTAGTTATTACTATACTTGTGCGAATGCCCTTGGCACCATGAGGTTCTCTTAGTTTTCTATGAGGGTTAAGTTTGTTTCCGTAAGCCGACATTGTTTTTATTTTTTAAATATATTTTTTAAAATTAAATAAAATAAACAACGGCTGAAGGAGGATTTGAATTTGACAATCCTACGTACGATCCAGATGATTATGAGGAATATGATGATGATTTACCAATGGTGCCTGATGAGCCTGTTCTAAGAAGTCTTTTTAATCAAAGCAATCATCTTGCTAAACCCAGGGGAGAGCTGTCAGAAATCACACTTGAAACATACAAGAAAAATCTTGTAAAATCCTTTTATAATGAAATAGAAAAACGATATAAGATGACACCGGACAAAATGGATTATGACCAGTTTAAAGTATCAGCTAATGGCAAAACGTTATACTGGATTGTTGGTGATAAAGGAATACGAATAACTGCCAGGCAAGGCTCTTTTACATTTCTTGCTCTTGGTTCTTTGGCAAATGAATATAACAGGGTTATTGGCTCTGGGGGAACAAGGGCGATAAGATATAATTTAAATTTACCGGAGTATGACAGTAAAACAAAAGTATCATGGGAAACTCGACAAATGTTGGAAAGGACAATAAACGATTTACCAGATAATGTGGATGCTATTCCATTACAAGATTTATCAAGTGTTGCGAATGACACGGCACAGACAATAGAAAGTGCTCTCCATGACTGGGATGTGATAGAGCGTCCTGATGCTGAAACTCAAACAAATATAGACAAGCGTCCTGATGTTGAAACACAAACAAATATAGACAAGCGTGAAATGGATGGACTAGTAAAAGCAATGACAACTGTCAAGGAAGAACTCACCAATAACGGGGCAAAACTCACACAACTTGATAAAGACATAACAAGAGAAAAACAAAAGTTAGAACAAGCTAAGACTGATAATGATGAATTCCAGATAAAAAGAATCAGCGACCGCATCAAAGACCTTGAAGATGAGAGAGGTGCAAGAATGGATGTCATTAATGAGAACAGAGAAGCTTTTCGTAACCAAGTAAGCAGGATAAAAGAGACAATAAACAAAATGTTAAACGAGGATACAACACTTGGTGAGAAAATCAAAACCTTGTTTAGGGAGCAAGGTATTACTATTGTTAGTATCCTAACTGCATTTGGTATGATTCTTGGGGTGATAATTAATTCTATTATTCCCACATCAAGTACTGCTCCAACTCCAACTCCAAAGCCTGATCCATCAAGTGTAAAAGATTGGATAAAAAAACAACTATCTAATCTTGGTAAACTTCTTGCCAACCTAGCTGGTAAAGCTGCTGCAGCGCTTCCAGGAGTTATTGGTGCAATAGTATCATGGCTTTTATCTGCAACAGGTAATGTTATTAATTGGCTTAGTAACAATCTATGGGCTTTGCTTGTGTTTGTTTCCGGGTTGTTGTATGTGGCAGCCAAAGAGTGGTTTAGTAAATCTCGTAAATAAGTAATGCAGCAAGACCTATTACTATAGTACCAACAATTATAGTTGTTTTGTTATCTTCGTGTTCAATCGCTATTTTTTGTATTTCTGGTGGGTTATTTTCCACAGTTTTATGTATTGATTTATCAGAATGTTCCGGTAAAAATTTCTTTGCTGTGGTGCCTTGAAAAGGTTGAATAATTTTTGGTGGCACTGGTTTTACATTTACATCATTATTCAATATTAATGCTTGTGCATCGGTTGCTATTACAATTTCATTATTGTAGTCTTGTATTATTCCGATTCTTAATTCCATGTCGCTCGGAGACATATACAATCCACTTCCATAGACAAAAAATACTTTACTTCTTGCATATTTTAAGGTGTTTTCATATCTTGAAATTCGACTGGGCAAGTTGATGGGGCTATTTATTGCGTCCTCTACATTTGCTAAAAATTGTTTCAGTGCATCAAATGCTGTTCCAGTTCCAAGTATATCTGTTCTTGTTTGTGATTGCGAGCCAAGGATTGCCCAGCAGTATGTTCTTATGCTGTCATTGATTCTTTCTACTCCTGCCCTTGTAAATCCAGATGAACAATCTAGTATAAAAGTAGACCAGCTATTGTCAGCCTCAGATCCTTGTGCAATGTAATCAATATGATATGTTTTATCACTCTCATAGACTGTAAAACTCATCGTTTTGTTGTCGTATACAGTATTTACCAAAGGATGATAACCAATATTTGTCCAGTAATTGTAAATTGTTCCTAGACCATCATTATAGCTTTGTTTTTGTCTCCAGTCTGAATGAATGAATGAATGGTGTTTTACGGCACGTCGACACATAAATAGGTCATATTGTGCGCAAAAAAATGATGAAAATGAAGAATTAATTAAAAATTAATGTAAATATATAAAGATAAAATTATTAAAAAATAAGGGATGATAAGGTGTAATATAAAATATGTATGTAAATCAACAAATGCCCGTCAACGGGTATATAAACAAGTATAAATATATAAGAACACATTACAATGATTTATATAGTCTGATCTCTTTGAGGAAATCTAAAACAAGACTAAAATCTACAGTATCATATAACTCTTTCATAGTATTAACATTGTAGTACCTTTGACGCATAGGATCAAAGTCTACACATTCCAATAAGATGTGTTTGACCGTTAACGGTGCAAAGCAGGGTATACATTCTGGTAATTGCTCACCTTGTAATAAATATGAATGAGTATAACGTGTATGCCCTATCCTGCACCGGGCTAGTATAACTTCCTCTCGACGAATGGGTCTAGTAGAAGAACGCCATTCTCCGAGTAACGGTTTAATTGAATGGAGTTTATTGTTAAAGGACAAATCCCAAGCGGTTTGCCAAGAGTTACGAATATATGTGTTAATACAACTTTTAAAATCAGTATAAGGTAATTTGGTATTAGATATAGGTAGATCTAATGCTGCCTTAGCAGCACTATCAGCTCTATCATTACCACGTATTCCTACATGGCTTGGAAGCCAGCAGAAAATAATAACATTATCAATTATAAGAGAATTGTATTTTTCTAAAAGTTGAAGCACAACTGGGTTATCATGTTTCATATTACCCAGTGCTTGAAGAGATGAAAGGGAATCAGAAAAGATTACGAAATGGTCATCATCAGATTCCTGAATATAATTTAAGGCAAGTTCAATTGCCTTAAGTTCAGCTGAAAAGATAGAGGCCTTGTCAGGCAGGCGGCTCTTTATGCTGTGTTTGTGAACAGCTGCTGCAGCTACCTTATCTCCATCTTTAGAGCCATCTGTGTAGATATGTTGAAAGTCACTGTATTTCGATATAATTTCATTAAATTTGCTTTGAAAGACAGTAGGGTCTGTACTGGATTTGTTATTATTACAAAGATCAAAAATAATTGTTGGAGTTTCCAAAGTCCACGGTGGAATTTGTGGTACTTTGTACTTGGCAATCAAATTTAGGTCGATTTCAGTGTCTCTTAATTTTGGTTTAATACGAAGACCAAATGGTCGAATGGCCTTCGGTTTTCGATCAAAAAGAGGTTCACAACTAGGATGAAAAACGTTATCGAAAGTTGGGTTTGAAGGGTTAGACTTTAATTTAATGGCGTATTGAAGAGCTAATTTGTCTCGTCTATGAGACAGTGATGGTTCATTGGCTTCAACATATAGACTTTCGGCTGGTGATGTACGAAAGGCACCTAAGGCGAGTCGTAATCCTTGATTATGTATAGGGTCGAGCATCTGCAAGTACGACTTGCGAGTCGATCCATATACTACTGAGCCGTAGTCCAGCTTGGATCTGATAAGAGATCTGTAAAGTCGCAAGAGGACTTTTCGATCTGCTCCCCAATTAGTGTTTGCAACAACTTTAAGTAAGTTAAGAGCTTTAAGGCATTTGGCCTTCAAGTATTTAAGGTGTGGTATAAACGTTAATTTACGGTCGAAAATAAGACCAAGGAATTTTGTCTCATCCACTACTGGTATTGGTGACCCGTCCAGTGTTAGATGAGGGTCTTCATGATGTTTACGAAGTTGACAAAAGTGCATACAATTAGTTTTAGATTTAGAAAATTTAAAACCATTTTCATCAGACCAGGTCTGAAGTTTATTGAGACATTGTTGTAATTGTCTCTCGATAGTATTCATGTTTTTTGCACGATAACATATAACAAAGTCGTCAACATATAGCGAACAATCCACACCTGGATTGATGCATTTTACTATGCTGTTAATCTTTATATTAAAAAGTGTGACAGATAGTATGCTGCCCTGTGGAACACCCATCTCCTGTTCATGAATATCAGAGAGGGTTGAACCCATTCGGACACGAAACTGTCTATCATCTAAGAATTTCTCTATAAAAATGGGTAATCGGCCTCTAAGACCAATGTCATGTAGATCATTCATAATACCGTACTTCCATGCAGTATCATAAGCTTTCTCCAAGTCAAAAAATACAGTGACTAAATGTTCTTTTTTTATGAAAGCTTCCCTAATAAACGATTCAAATCGTATGAGATTGTCTGTTGTGCCTCGTTGGCGCCGGAATCCACTTTGATACTTTGTTATCAGTTTGTTGGACTCCAGGTACCAAACGAGTCTCTCATTAATCATTCGCTCCATGGTTTTACATATACAACTCGTTAAAGCGATTGGGCGATAATTTATTGGGTCCGTATGATCCTTTCCAGGTTTGGGGACTGGAATAACGATTGCTTCCCGCCAAGAATCGGGGAAGATTCCCGTCACCCAAACCTTATTAAATATATCAAGAAGGGTGGAGAGACAGGATTCAGGTAAATGTTTTAGTAATTGATAATGGATATCATCAGGACCAGCTGATGTATCATGAGCCTTTTTAAGGGACTCTCGAAGTTCTTTGAGAGAGAATAGTTTATTGTATTTTTCCAAGTTTTTCGACTTGAAGTTCAGCTTCTTCTGTTCTTTTTGTTTCTTATTTTTCAGAAAATTTGGTTGACAATTTTCAGAAGAAGAATTTTTGGAAAAAGTTTCTGCCAAAGTGTTTGTAATATCTTTGACAGATGTTATATCTCCATTATCTGTTTTAAGATGATTTACAGTACTAGAATTACCTTTACCACTTATTTTCCGGACCATGTCCCACGTCTTCTTAAGAGATGAGCGAGAATTCAGCCTAGAGACGTAAGTTCTCCAGGATTTCCTCTTGCTATCCTTAATAGTACGACGGGCTTTCGCACGAAAAACTCTAAAGTTACCTAAATTTGTTTGAGTTGGCCGCAAGTTAAAATTATTTAATGCAGCTTTACGATCGCTGACTGCCTTTTTGCAGTCATCGTCGTACCATGGTTTATGTGGGCGTTTAGGATTTGCAGAGGTTTTTGGAATGGTTTGATCAGCTATATCGTGAAGAGTTTTGGTAAAAAGAGAAGTTGCGTCTTCGACATCCTCGAAAACGGAAGGCTTTAATTGTTCCTCGCAAAGAGATTGAAACGTAGTCCAATCAGCCTTGCGAAGTTTCCATCGTTGCGTTTTTTCGAGAAGTGGAGGGCCGATATTTTCAAGAAATATGGGGAAGTGGTCACTTCCACAGAGGTCGTCTCCAACACTCCACGAAAAATCCATCAAAAGCGTTGGATCGCATATTGTTAAATCAATGGAAGAATGAGAGCCTGTAGCAGGATGTAAGTAAGTATGTGATTTATTATTAAAAAGACACAAATTGTTTTTGGCTAAGAAATCCTCAATTTTCTTGCCTTTATCGTTTATATCTTTACAACCCCAGATGTAGTTGTGTGCATTGAAATCGCCCAAGAGTATAAAAGGTGATGGCAATTCTGCAACTAGGTGATTTAGATCTTTAGGGTCTAGTGAAGAACTAGGTGGTAAATATAAGGAACATATTGTTATGACTCTGTGCATAGTAACACTGACCGCAATAGCTTGCAAATTTGTTTTCAACGCAACAGGTCTGTGAGGAATGTTTCGATTAATGATTATCGAAACTCCACCAGTCGCCTTGTCCCCGGTATCACAAATATGATTGTATAGTGAGTATTGTTTAAAAGATACCTTATCACTTGTCTTCAAGAATGTTTCTTGAAGACAAAAGGCAATAGGGTTGTGTTCATTTAAAATTAAGCTGATTTCGTCATAATTTGGTTTCAAACCTCGACAATTCCATTGAATGATCTTATTAGTTTTACCCATTATTGAGCGTTAAGGCGACTTTTAATTTTATTTTTATTTTTGGCCTTAGATTTAGGAGAGGTCTTAGGAGACTCAAGCAGCGACATATCCACTGATGAATCCTCCTCCCTGGAAGAAGTCGGCTGAAGTGGCACCTCAACTAACTTTTCACGCGAGGATGGAAGTGGCAGTGCAGCTGCCGGCTCTGAAATGTCCATGAGCTGTTCGAATTTGTTATGCAGCTCAATAGGGCCTTTAGACACCTTTGGCTGCTCCTTGTGCTCCCTAGTTTGAGAAGCACTAGGCTTTCCAACTTCCTTAGTTGGAGCAGCACTAGGCCTTCCAACCGAGGTAGTATTAGGCCTCACGACTGGGGAACTACTAGACTTCACAGTCTTAGAAGACCCCACTTTCCAATTCTGAGAAATTGGCATGCTCTTGACATTGCCAGAGCTTGCCGATTTTGTGTTTGATTTAAATGAAAAAGTTTGATTAGATGAAAAGTTTAATTTGGGTTTGTTAAGTTGTATTTGTTGACTTTTGTTTGGATCTGATACTGAGGAAGTATTCTTTGTATTTTGAATTTCTGGCTGTGGTTCGTATTGCGTACCTGCATCCCTGCATTCTGTGTGTGTTGCTTTTGTTTTGAGAATAGATGCGTAAGAGGTTGGACTTGAAATTTTATATTTTTCTTCTATCAATTTCCGTGCTTCTGGAAAGGGAATGTTTTGTGTATATTTAACTGTTATGATTTCTTTTTCTTTTTTAAATTTTTCACATGATTTTGAATTTGCGTGATGTCCCAGACCGCAGTTGGTACATTTGAGGTCGTTAGGACAATCTGGTTCGTTATGCTTGAATGCAGACTCGCCACATTTACCACAACGTTCTTCTTTAGTACACCTGGAGTTGTGGTGCCCAAAGCCTTGGCAGTTGTAGCAACGTAACGGGTTTGGAATGTAGGCGTCAACATGCAATTGCAGATATGCCACCTTTATTGTTTTTGGTAAGACGGGTGTTGAAAATGTGAGGATGATAGTATTTGTACTGATAATTTTGTCATTCCTCTTTATGGTTATTCGGCGAGCCGCAGTTACCAACTGTGGCGCAAGCTCGTGAATAATTTCGTCTTCAGGTACTCCGGAGAGATCCGGGCACCTGATGACGCCTTTGGAGATGTTCAAAGAGGAGTGAGGGTAGCATTTGACTTTTGTGTTTAAAATTTGTTTAATAGTGAGTAAATTATCCGAATGAGATTTTTTTTCTGTTTCAATAAGAAGAGTTTTGTTCTTTAATTTTTTTATCTGTTTAACATGTCCAGCAATGGAATGGACAGTTTTCTCTATTACAAAAGGTGACATATCTGCAACAGGACTTTCCCCGTCTTCCGATTCGATAATAAGAAAACGAGGAAAGGACTGGTTAATCACTGGTTCCCCAGTATCAGATTCATGTTCTGGTTTTTTCCGTTTGTTAGTAGTTTGTGCGTTTTGTGATGCCATGATGTGGCGTTAAGAATTCATCTTCCACGCTTCTCACCCACCTCGGAGTCCAACAAGGGGACATTTGCTGTGGATATCCAACAGCAAAATGCCAAGAATACGTAGAAGGTATACTCATATAAAGCTAACGCATCAGACCCCCCATACCACCCAGCGGACATAACCCCTTAACTAAAAAGTCAAAGAGCCGCACTTATGTTCCGCTTAAAAAGTGGCACAAGTATAGCCATATAGCGTTTTGAAATACATGATTAACCCGTGCGCCACCGCCATAAAAGACCCTATCTATATAATGTTTAAAGTAGAACAATATAAAAAGTAAGTTAAGATACAGTGTACTGGTACTGTCTGAATAATAAGGTCGGATCTCTTATAGCTGGCGTGACAAACCGATTGATCAGATCGGGCCAAATCTGACCGCCCGTCTAGTTGAAGTCCGGACCAAAGTGGTGTGTTGCAACGTGGAGATAACTACCAGATCTCCACGCCACTCAACCACCAGGACTCCCTTCTCCAACGACACGGGTCGCCACCCACGGTCAACAGGTGGGTTACATTTCGGGGGGGTTATACCCCTCTGCTAAGTAACGAGCAGTCGGTTGATTCTTAACACCCCACCACCGACTGGGGGGGTCTCCAGTCTGAATTTAAGTCAATGTTAAACTCCTTGCATATTCTCTCGTATGCGTTTCGGTTATATGTGTTATTAAACGCATTCCAATTTGAGTCTTGCGGCATTGCTACACTCATCTCATGAAATCGAAATAACGAACCAACCAAATAATCAGCTTTTAGATGGTTGTTGAAATCAATACCACATTCAGTTGTTGCACACCAAATAGCAAAATTCAACTGATTCTGCCAAAATAACATCCAATCTGTTCCCCAGCTTTGAACTATAGCATTTGATTTGACATATGGAAGTTTGTATTTTTCAAAGACATTTGGAAATGATGCTTTAAAGTCTTTACCGTCTGATGTAATGATTATGTTTTGATTTATTATATCTATCACTTTCTTGCTAAAAGTATTTGAATAGTGAGCATCCGGGTTATATTTGAATTCTTTAGAAATCATTTTTATTTGTTTTTTTTATATATATATATTAAAAAGAAATGTTTCATACAATTTCAAACATAGACAACTCTATTAATTAACAACAGTATATCGATAATAGAGATGGAACTAAGCGCGTTGGATTAAAAAGTTTTACATACACTATTGGTTGGCAAAATATTATTCATGAAACCATAAAGACACGAAACCCAGATAAAATAGAACATTTACCAGGTGGACTCTATAACTTTCAAGACTTGGTAGAAAAGTTTAAAAATCTAAATGAAAAGATTATTCTGGACAATATTGTCCAAATTGGTGCAGCCATTATACATACGCCAATAGAAACACGAATATCAAGCGGTCTTTCAAAAATGCTGGGAGTCAAGGACAGAAAATGGTTGACAGGTACTAATATAGGAGATTACCCAATTGATTTAGCTCCTTATAAACAGCTATATGTTCATCTGGAACAAGTTAATACGAGTAGTTATTATTTCAATGGTAAGCCAAGCACTATTATAGGTGTTGTACCTGTAGTAAATAAGCAGTTTGGAGATATAGTATATACAAGTTTTTATCCTGAATATCACTGTCTTATGAATGGTGCAATTACTGAATTAGAAATAGAAGTTAGAGATGAGTATGGCAACAAGATATTTAATCACGGTTTGCCTATGAGTTGTGTTTTAGAAATTATTTAAAAAATATATTTTTATAAAAAAACAATGAGTATATTTGGACCACCAAGCCCTAAAAAAACAAAAGACTTAGAGGCTTTAATAAATGATGTTCAAAATTTATATAGGCGAGTTGTGCCTTTTGTTGACCAGTTTAATCATTTAAAAAATAGAGTTGATAATCTTAAATATGGGATTATAACAATATTTGCGGATATAATGTTATAATTATATGATGAAAAAAAATAGAAGAACAAGAACCAGACATGGAATCGGAGCCAGAAGAATATATATTATACCGCAGTGCTCGTAACAACAATTATAGGTTGTTTGGAACTCTTACCCCATCCGCTTGGTTAATATTACCATGAGGAGTCTTGAAAGTAACAAAGATTGAAAACTTAACCAAATCACGTTGCTTAAAATCCCGTCCGGTTGCTACCGCTGTAAATACGGTGGCATCATTATTAATTGAATTAATTTAATTTTTTATTTATTAATAAAAAAATGAAGCAACCGACAGCACCAAGTATATATCCTGAGTTGCCAGTGGAAGACGGACAAAATTATAGATTACAAAATATTTCAGAAATTGAAAAAAAGTTAATTACAGAGCGAGATATACGTCAGTCTCTTTATAAAAAATATAAACGTGGTATTACTATTACAGATGGAATTGACACTACCTTAATATCTGCAGGTGTTATTATGGCTGGGATTGGATTTGTTGTTCCAGTTTTGTTACCTTTGGAAATAGCAGCAATAGTATGTGGAGCTACAGGTGTTTGTATTAATTTTATCAGACGTAAGCTTAATGCAAAAGCTCAAAAACATCATGAAATAAAAACTTTGGCAGAGGCTAAGTTAAATAGTATAAAGCAGTTAATATCAAAAGCGTTGAGTGATGCACAAATATCTGATCAAGAGTTTAACTTGATTTTGGATGAGTTAGATAAATATTATAGTTTAAAACAGGACACAAAACAAAAAAAGGCTGAAATAAGTGAAGTTCAAAAAAAGGAACTAGTAGAACAGGGAAGAAAGGAAGCAATGGCAACCTTACAAAAAAGTCTAAAAAGTGTGTGATTTATTGTTTTAGTAGTGTGTTTGAGTATGATCCACCACCTTGTATTCAAGGTCAGAAAATTGTTAATTGAATGTAATTTTGATAACTATTAACAAATTTAAACTTGCAATCTTCACTACCCCTATTTTAAAAAAGTTTTGATAAATCAAGTAAAATCACCATTTCATGGTGATTTATTATATTTGTATTTTAGGCGTTTCTGTTGTAATTTGAGGCGAAACGGAGTGAGACGAAAATTACAACAGAACGCCAATAATACATATATATCACATATTTTGGTCCCGAGCCGTATATTTATCGATGTTACCTGTATGGAGGCTAAATAAAATGTGTAATTTCGATTTCTGCTTATATGCCGACTTTTGGGGGTGTTCGCCGATTTGAAACTACTTCCCACTTGACTCATTCATATGCATGAGTTATTACCAGTTAAAATAGAGACTGTACAGCTTTAAAGGCAAGACAGCAATTCTAGCAAATAAGTATTGCGTTACGGAAAAACACCAAGAAAAGTTTTTCAGTTGCCTATAGTAAAAGTTACCTGCGTTTGGTTGTGTGTCGCCGAATATTTAAATCATGAAACCTTTGTGAACGTTATTTCATACGCAAACAAACTATACTATATTTGCATTTGATCGTACTCTTAGATATTCAGTTTGTATATAAACCTTTTTAAACAGATAAACCAATTGGAGGAAAAATGATGTTTATTAAGGGATCCCCTTTTCAGTATGTATTGTCATTCACACTAGGGTTTGTTTAGTACTGTGTGGCGGCTTTAAAAAGTCGCCCACATTACAAATCAGTAGTGTTTTTACTTACTGGTCCTTTGGGATCATCAAACCCGATCTTTGTGGCTTTAAAGTAGAATATCGCTTAAGCCGGTGCAAGGAGGCGTGAGAAGTTTTGCAATTAACATTACCTCACATGAACAGACTCAATACAACCGAGTCTGCTACTATTTTCTCTTGTTTGTGTTTATTCCTTCAAACTGATCCCCTTTTCAGTATTTATTATAAGGTATAGAGCACGTTCGAATTATTACCCCTAAACAAAAGGTAAACTTTTCAACTTTCGTTATCATGCAAATTTACACACAAAATGTACACTGAAGTCGGTATTTATTTTATTTATTTCTATTATTTACAAATGTTGATTAAAGCTTTTTTTGTCCACAGACACAATTGCATAAAACCCCTCAAAACAATGTATCATTTAAACGTTTGTAACTTAAACCTTCGTTGTCATCATACACACTTAAATATTTGAAGTGGCCTAATTCTGTGTTGTTGACGTCATCACAATGCTCTTTTCAAAACACAACTTTGGTTGCTGTACTTGTTTGTAACGAAAGTTTTATATTTTTTTATTACATTTCTATGCGTGAAAGATCGGGATTTCACAGTGCAAGAATATTCATAATCGCTAAATATTAATCACTAACTCAGAACACACTAATAACTAACGTTGCTAACTCAGAACACACTAATAACTAACGTTGCGACGTTGAGGCGTGACGTCAACAAAGTGTTGCTGACGTCGACGTCATCCGCCGATAACGTTCAAAAAGCGAATATGTGTTTGAAAAACGTAATTTAAAATGTAATAAATAGATTATTTAACTGATGGGATCGATTATTGGGTAATCCTTCACTTGATGGTAGACGTGCTTTGTTCTTTCACTCACTCGCGTGCGCTCGTTCGTGAAAAGAACCACACGTCTACCACTCGTGAAGATTTCCCTATAATCGATCCCAGCAGTTAAATAATCTCTATATCTTTAACACTTTAAATAGAAATGTCTTTATGAATGTATTCAAGATATAAATGTCTTGAAACAATACAACAATAAAAAAGATGCTATATATCCTTAATTGAAATCTTGCTTTAAAACATTGTATATGAGTAAAGTTTAAGGTGTCACATTATTTGTAGGGCGAATGCGTTACAGCGGCGTAACGTAGCTGACGTCACGAAAACACCGAAACGATGTCATGATTGAGCTGACGTCACGAAAACGCCGAAACGACATCATGATTGCCACCGCATACATGGTTAATTGACAATCATGGTTAATTGACAACATTTAAAGTGAAGTTATCACGTCGTAGGTGTGTTATGTGATCATTCGTGACTATGTACTATTGACTTTAATAAACTATAAAAAAATATCATACTCGGCAGACCCTCGTATCCTATCATTGTATTCACCTCGTTTATTAAAATCAATAATACACAGTCACTCATGTAAGATCCTCTATAAATTTAGCGGAATGTATTTTAATAAATATTTGAAAGACATTCTTTTTCCCTAATTAAGTTTAAGATTTGTCCAGCATAACGTTGATGATGTACTGATACAAGTTTTCAAGAAGAAGTCGCTACAAACTTATTTTTAAAAATCTGCTTTTAGCTTTGGCGGCCTTCTTGGATCTCACATCAACATGAATCTTTGCTGGGATCAATTAAACATCATGGGCAACATTTCTGTAATGTTTCATGAAAATCTGTCTAGCAGTTTCAGAGGAGTAGTCGCAACAAGAAAATGTTTACGGACGGACGGAGGAAACCGCACCACGGCATAAGCTCCAGTAAAGTTAAAAACCACTGATCCAAAACCAAACTATGGTATGATATCTCCATATGATGCAGTTGCTTCTGACACAGTTTGTTAAAGCCTCATAAGATGGTTACAGAGAAATAGCGTATTTCCACTTCATACTGATACTTCTCACAAAGTTTGGGGAAAATCCGTATAGAAAATAGCATACAAAATAAATTTCCTGAGAAAAATATTCAAAGGCAAGAGCTCACATCAAGAACCACTGAACCAAACCCAACTATGATATGGTACTCTCCATATGACGCAGATGCTTCTCAAACATTTTGTTAAAACCTCATCAGATGGTTATAGAGAAATAGCACATGCAAGATTTCTTGCTTTACAATATTTAAACAGCCATAGCTCGGTCTGAAATTATCAAACCAGAACGGATGAATGCGCATCTCCAATTCATACTGATTGATTTCACAAACTTTTGTGAAAATCCATCAAGGGGTTATGGAGAAATAGCGCAGAAAAGATGTATGAAAACATTCTAAGGGACATAACTCTGCCACAAATCATCGAGCCAGAGTGTACACGAATGTTATGCGTATCTCCACTTCTCACACAGTTTGGTGAAATCTGGAGACATAGTGCGGACATGTTTTTTGTGTGAAAATATTCAAAGGGCCATAACTCATCAAAATTATTGAACCATAACAAAAGGATGTTACACGTATGCACGTCTTATGCTTCTCATATGCTTTCTTGAAAATCCAGCAAGGGGTAATGCAGAAATAGTGTGTCAAAAATAATTAAACCGGAACTAGACGATGTTATGCAATCCTCCACTTCATGCTGTCTGATGCTTCTCATAGTTTCGTAGAAGTCCATCATGGAGTTATGGAGAAAAAGCGTGGACACATTTTTTGTGTGAATATAATCAAAGGGTCATAATTGCCTCAAAATCATTGAACCGGAACGTGTCACGTTTACCAAGTTATGAACATCTCCACTTCATACTGATGATTGGAGAAATAGCGCGGACAAGATACGATAGTCTAGATCATCTGTGACGCTTGTCTAGAACTGTCCTTCTAGAAACAAAATACGCGGCAGACATTTTACTGAGATTTTCTGGTATCATTTCTGATAGGCTGATACAGACGCAGCACGTTCTATCGAAGATAAACAGAATTGGGGAACTTCATCATTGTATCGGCGAACTAAATGTAGATGGTGAAAATACTGTAATTAAAAAAAATTACAGACACATGATTCCGGTTTATTTTTTTTCCTGCAGGGAGATTTCCTACTTGACACGTCGTCTGCATCTAGGTCTCCCGGAAATTTAAGTCTTGGTGCAATTTGTCCTAACTCTCAACAAATCAAATCTTCACAAACAAATCAAGATAAGTCCCGTAACTCTAGCTTTTACAATATCAACTCACCTTTAATTCTTAGGCAAATACATGAACGTGTTTGTGCAAAATATTATATACTGAAAGAAAAAAGAAACGCATAATAAATAAATTGCCTATGCTGCACTATTATACACACCTTATTCCACGTACTATTCCAAATGTATATCAAAGTGTTTTGTACAAAAAGGGGCTACAACTAATTACAGAAAGGGCAACCCTGCCATGTAATAGACCTTTAATCAAAGTATACTTTGTTACACGAAATTCATAAATGTTGAAGTTTCGCTTGAAAAAGTCAAGCGATTTGAGTATTGTGTTTAATGTTAAGATATTGCAACATTTAAAGCCTAAGTTTGCTCACCTGCTTGAGCCAAATGCGATTTCTGTCGATAATGAAACTTTAAAGGGGTAACCATTGGTGTGTTCAACATTCTTTCCGAAAGGACAGGCCTAACGTTGCCCTGTACCATTCGATCAACAGTAGCATATTAAACATACAATATATAGCGGAAATACCCATTATGCGTTTCTTTTCCCATTCAGCATATATAAACTACCACTATCAAAAATGGAATAACACGTTACATAGGGGCTAACTATCAACATGCAACACGACATATGCAAGTCCCGTAAATCTAAATTGAACTAAATTCTATCCCTTTTGGATTAAAGCTCACACACTATTTGGATTTAGTTATGCATCTCTCGATGATATTAGAAGAGAATACATCGAGGGCTCAGCGCAAAACTATTCTATCTCCTTCTTTATTCATATGTAGTTAGAATGTAGTTAGAATAGTTTTGCGCCGAGCCCACGAAATACGCACTACAGATGTTTTATTTTATACTATTCTTGAAATAGCTTAGCACGCTGTTTTTCTACATCTCGTGCTTTTCTTTTATCGTGACCCATAGGATATAATTTAGTATTTTTTTACTATTACTTGTGATGCGCAGGCTTCATAACCGTTGCTCCCAACTAAATTCCATTTTGTTTATTTCTCTCTTCGGGGCATAGCATTTTGACACTGGGACCATAGACATGTAATAATGACAGTAAATATAGCATGTCCACCGCCATATGCATGCCATCTTCGGGATAGTTTAAATTCTCTACTATTGATTTTATGAATATTGTTCTGCTCAACCCGGGGCTAGTGGGCTTGAACGGTGGCATATTTCACTACCGGTCATGAACAGTCTCCATCAAACCGAGACTGCAATATTTCGTATTTATCGTGTTCGGTCGTTTCCAAAGGTTTAATTGTAAGTAAAATAATGCAATAATAGCTCATTGAATTCGAACAAATAGAGCTGATTACATTTAAAGTAGCTATCCCGCCAACAACAGCCAAATTGTACAACGTATGTACACCGTTTCTAAACCTACTGACGATAAGGTATATATATACTCGGTAAAACAAGTTTTGGACCAGGGCATATAATGGCGCATAACAAGAAAACCAGTTGACTGATTTTAATATTCTATGTATCAAATCAAAAACAACAATGTATTCCATTACATAAAATAAAATAAACAAAATATCACCGGCGGTAAACAATCACAGTACCTATCCGAATGCACTAAGGGTCACTAAAAAAAGTTGCAAAATTTCTCAATAATGAGTATAACCGCCACCATTTCATTTCCTCGAAATGCACGGGCACAAACAGTGTTCCAACCCGTACAATGATCGCTCAACCATGACATTCGATCATAACCCTTATTATCTCAGTTGATAATTGACAATAGATCAACAATCAACAATAATTATCGTTTACAATGAAAGTTTCCACAAAAAAAAATTCTTTTTGTTGGTTACTCGAATGTCTGCAACTGTTACTTTTTATGGACTTTGTAACATTTTTTACAGACCCTGTGTGTGTTCGCGATATTTGTTAAAAATCAAATCTTGTTTGGAAGTTAATATTTCTGGTACCAAATTAACCGGGTAGGGCACACCTTGGTTACTAAAACAAGAAACTTAAATTCTGTCCACTAGTTTTATTTTTATATGACTTTATATTCCACGGTCCAAAATTTTTTACCGAGTATATATAACTTACATATTTTGAGAATCCAAACTCTATAGACACAATATAACCGGTTTTAACCAGCCAGGTTAAACCCTAAAACTGGAGCGTCGAATTAAGAGTTACCAGCTCGTAATTCATTTTACGCATATTCAATAATGGTATTTCAAGAACCCATGAAAAAAAACCACTATACTTTTAATAGGTACATATACATTAGTATATGACCTGAATAATTGGAAGGGTTTTGATACACGGTTTTGTAGTGTAATTTTCCCGTTATTTGGCGGGTTAGTTTCTTTAAAATGACAAAACATCAGGACGCTTTAACTAAAACTACATATATATTATTAACTTTGCTTTCGAAAAAATCACAGACAAACACAACACCCTTTGTGTAGGTAGCTGATTATCAAAAATCATCAAATTACCTCCCTGTAAGGTTTCCATAGCGTCCATAAAAGAGTATTGCTTGGCAAAATTTGAAACTGTTTAAAGGAGTATTTAATACTCATTGAAGTGTGCTTAAAAACATTAAACATCGTTTAATTAAAGCGCTGTTTAAGCTGTCCTACGCCCTCAAACACTAGCCAATGGGAATACCGACAAAAAAGGGGATACTTATTGTTTTGGCGAGTATAGATATATTATTTGGACAAAACCGTTCGTGATATTTACGATCCATCGGGAGGCAACAAGACCATTAACCCGACAGTTTATAAAAAAATGCATCCATGAGAGGTTATTGAAAATGTTCATGACTCGCACATAAACATAAACCTCGGAGGTTTTAGTATCACTCTATTTATTTTATTATACCGAAAAGGTACATACTTGTAGAAATTGAGAGAGATCATTTTATTATTATCGTCAGCACAAGTTCTCACTGACGCGAAGAACATTTTTAAGTTTCTATTCAAAAGTAGGTATAAAAAACGAATAGGAAATGTTACAATCACATAACAGTCAACCAAAAACACACATTCAAAAGAAATATAAAAAGATCGGACAGGGAAAGTAGCATTCAAGGAGGACAGTCAACCACAAAACACAGAAACAAATACGTAAACAGACAAACAAGAAGGCAAAAGTAATAACAAATGCAAACGACATCACAAACACAAAAATGTTGACAAAACACATATCAATTTCAAGAAATAAATAAATAAAATTATGCGACACCAATAAGCATAAAATAGTTGACATTAGAGACTCCACCTTATAACTGTCAGTCACAACACGGACACAAGGGTTTTAAACCAGGTTCTGGGGGTGTTTCAAAGTTAAAACAATATTTCTTGTCATAGGCCTTTTTGTTTACAATTTCTACATTTTAATAGAGATATGTAAATCGAGACAGAAAACGACAGTGTCACCAATTGGTTTTCAGAAAAGCGCATTTTTTTCTCTCGAAAAAACAACAACAACAAAACACTCTAAATAAAACACACTTGGCTTAAATAATGGTTGAGTAGGTTGGGAATGCTCTGATATAATATGAGTAAAACATTATCCTCAGAAATTCTCGCAAATGATATTTTTGACATGTTTGCACCAAACGACAGTTAAAAGGCGCTTGCAGAATAAAGAACTTTTCTAATTTTGAAAATGAAACCAACGCGCTGAATTGACGCGCATGTAATATGTGCAACATAGTTATGGAAGACGAACGCTTGTTTTTTGTCCACCTCAGCATTTACAACGGTGCTCTGACTTTATTGTGCAGAACCCAGACCATCGTCAGTGAATTTAATGCACTGCAGAGTACAAATTAGTACTCCCGAGTTAGGCGACAGACACAAAGAAAATAAATGCTTTATGTGCAGGAAAATACATTAAATACGAACTAAATCACTCATTAAGATGTGCGGTGTTAGGATAATGACATGATTAAAACTGCTATATCAAAAGTAACTGTGCTCATTACCTCAGAGGTAAGCAACAATTTGAATCGATTAATTCAGTAACATCAATAGTACACAGGTGAGAAACACAGTGGAGCGTACATACTTGTGCAGCTGGAAACAACAGCTTGGCTCTTTCAGTTGACAGACAGTCTTTACAGACACAATCGTGTTACTTATATCTCATTTTTGATATATTGCATTGCATGTTTATTATATACTTAACGCCATTAAAAGTGCAAGTTTTTTTATTTGGTGTTTATTTTTTTGTGATTATTTTTAATTAAAATATCTCCAAGATCGATTGTAGTGTTATGTAGATGTTAGAAGTTATCAACAGTCACTATAAATCTTGTAACCGATCAAATCCATGTATTGAAAGAAGTAAAATCGAAATTATGCGAAATCCATGCTTCCTACCAAACTGGCGTTTTTAATGGCGTTAAGTATAGATTTGGCCTTGAAGAACAGCTAAAATTAGTATAGATGTTAACATGTTTGCCATTTATGCAAAATATTTATGCAAATTCATTTATGATGAAATTTATCTGTTCTCATTGGACTGTTTTAGTGGGGAAGCTTTTGGAACAATTTTTGGAAGGATATAAACAGACTCTGGGAGCAGCTCAGCAGTTCAATTCAGTTCGGAAGATTAGTATTCAGTAAAAAGGTAATTTTGAATTGGATGCTATCAAAAATATAAAAATACTTGTAAGAGGATTTACTTATTATTTTACTCATTCATAATAGCAGTGAAATTGGATATTTGGATTAAATCGGAAATATTGGAAATTAATTTGGACTAAAACGACAATTAACTTTTGGATTAAAGAGACACTAGCTACTGTGATTTAAAGGAACATTGGATAATTTTATTTGGACTTAATTCGAAATTTCATATAAATGAAAAACTGGATTTGTGTATTCTGTAAGTGAATATTTTATGTAAATAAATTTGTTAATTATATTTTTGTGATGCTGGTTTTGCTTCCTTTCTCGTTAAATTTAAAACTTGTAACACAAGTAATAGGCCCACAACCATACACTGAACGACTTTAAAAACTCAACAGGGAAATAAACTAAGATAACTGACATATTTCAGTAGAAATTATTTTTTTTAATTTCATCTATTCTATTTAACAATATCAACTGTTGATTTGCTGAAAATTTCATTCAAATTGATCAACAATAAACTTGTTAAATTCAGAGCATAACAGTACGACCGCCAAAATCAAAAGTCACAAAACTAATACCCCGTATAGAAGATGTCAGGCGTGCATTGCCGCCAATGATGGATATTGTGACTTTTGCTTTTGGGGATAGTACTGTTATATTTTGAATTTAACGAGTTTAATGTTGACCAATTTGAATTCAACTGTTGATATGGTTAAATAGAATAGATGAAATTAAAATTTAATTTCTATTGAAATATTTCAGTTATCTTAGTTTACTTCCCTGTTGCGTTTTTAAAGTAGTTCAGTGTATATAACCGATCTTAAATTTTCATCTATTTTCAAAATGATCACCAGCCTTATATACGTGATACAGCCAAAGCTTTTACAGAGAAGGGGACATTTTCTGTATACATAAACTAATATTTACTTAATGCAGGTACCCGTATTGTTTTATAGGTAAATAATGTGATAATTATTTTGTCTGTGTGTTTATAAGCTTATTTTATCTTGACAAGTGAACAGCTGTTGCTAATCAGTTTATTTCAAATCAGATTTGAGATAATGCATGATTGTTTAAGATATTTTTTAATGTATGCCCTTTTGCTATTACTGATTACGAAACAGTGGACTAAATATAACAATTCATTACACTTTTAGATATTTGATCGTTATGGCCTTTTATAACCTTCAAATGTTTTGATTAACAATGACGGTACATATATTAGATAACCTACTGCATATAGTAATACATGCACTATATATAATGATAACTGAACTGCAAATAATGGATTTTCTACTATATTAAATGACTAATCATATAATGATTAATCTACTATAAATACATTTTTTGTCACATATAAAGATATATTTACCACATATAATTAAAAATGCACTGCATATCATGAAAGATCTACCGCATATAAAGGGAAAGGTACTACATATATTAATCGGCAACATCACAAGTTCCATTCATATCAATGCAAACGTAAATCTCACTATTGTAATTAGTTATATTAATATATTGCTCCGGCTGTTATTCTGCTAGTCTATATAGTTGGGAGGTGGATTAGGACGACGGACGAGGCTAAGTGAAAGTGTCTTGCTCAAGAACACACCGACGAAACTCAGTGGCACCACGGAGGATCGAACCCGGGGCATCCGGTTACAAATCCTCCGCACCACCGACTGCGCCACGACAGCCCTTGCAAAATAATAATGCAAGAATGAACAGCTCTATGTAATGCAGATGAAACGTTTTGCGGACATTAGGTCATATTCTTAAATCAACAAAAGTCAATGCAGCTTTGCTGGGTTAATACTTTTTATCATGCAACTGTTGTCTCTATACAAATACAGCCACTTCCCACTTAACCAATATTTTCAGAGGTTCGCATGTAATAATTTTCTTACACTCGCCACAATACAACTGGAATTCTAATAAACGCTGAAAAGGTGATCCCTTGGAAGCAACAAACACAAGCAAAAGAGCATATTTACATCCTATGATGTCCATTCGTTTACAAAAGCTGTGGTTATCGTAAACACATACTTTCTGTGATATCTCGCATTAATTGTACGGTACCCGTACGAGAACATTTGATTTTTTGCACGACATTCAATGAGCAGTTGAGTAAGATATGTAATAGAAACCTGTTTTTTTCTCATTATTTACGCATGATTTTATGGCACGTAAAACAAACCGAACCGATGATTTTTTTTCCATTTAACTTTTCTTTTTAATACTTCTTTTCTTGTTGTAAATATTTCTTGTTGGTTCATTTTGTTTAGTCGTTCTTCTATATTTTACAAAGAAAGAAGTTACCATATAGATTTATTCAGTTTGACACATTATCATTAATTGAAGCTTCTTAAGGTCAAAAAGCAGATTTTTCATGGCGTTTGTTAAACTATTTCTCTATAGGTTGCTCACTGTTAAATATAGCCTACCGCATTGGAACGTTCTGTGGCAAAAAAGGCCAATCGGGATGTAAACCAGGTTATAGGGTACACCAAACATCACATTTACCCTACTGTCATCCTAATAAAACGTGACAGTGTAAATAAAGAAATCCCTGCCATAAACCTATTCTCTGCATTAAGGCTGCATTAATAGGCAATATAAATAAAACACAAAGATGCTCGTGTATATATAAATATAAAAAACAGTAGCCTAGAAAGACACAAATAAGGTACTCAATGACGTGAGAGAAGTCAGAGCAACAAGAGAATACCATTAAGGGCACGACAAGAGTGCAGACAAACCTCAAACGTCACCTTTAGGTAGACGTCATCACAGAGTCCACAGCCTGTCCGGTCATAGCACAATTAAAGAGGAAATCATAGTGGCGAACCACCAAGCATGCAGTGCGTCGCAAAATGATAGGGTCATAACCACTTTTGAAAAACCTTTTAACAAGTTTAACAAAGATAGTATGAAAATGATCATGAGCAAGAATCTTACCAAGTTTGTAAACGCGTTACCATAGAAGTCGGGTTGTGATAGTTCTTGTCAATACCGGTTATAAAATCCTGCTAATATAAGCTTTCCAGCGCTGAATGGAATTAAGGAGGGACCACGTAATGCACAGAACATTTATAAATATGATAATTTTCTGATTTATACGAAATAAATTTACAGCAACGATAATTATGACAAATAATAAGTATACTAAGTGTAATAATGCATTATATGGTCAGTTAAAGGTTTGACATTCGCATTCACGTGCAGTGATTTCCTCCTTTTATTTAAAGAATATTTATCAAAAAGAATATCATAATGAACCTTTGGAAACAGATGAGCCCGACACATACGAAATATTGCAGTCTCGGTTTGATTGAGACTGTTCATGAGCGGTAATGAAATATGCTAGCTACCGCTCACGCTCTCTAGCCCCGGGAGAACTCAATATTCATAAAAATCAACAGTACTGTTTTAACCATCCCGAAGATGGCAAGTATATGGCGGTGTATATGATAATTTAGAAGTATGACTTTATAGTTGCCACAATGGCAGTTCCATATTCCCCACCCTTTTATGTTAGAAAAAGAAATCAATCGGTCATATCTTGTTTTGTTTATTATACGATTTTGATAATTCTTTTTAGTTTTTAGAAATATCAATTGGCTGTTATCCTACATTCCCTTTAACGTTAAATGCTAATTTGTACCGGTATTATTAACATCCGTCGCTATAATATTTTTATGTTCTTGTCACAAATTAATTATATCTTTAGAAATATCATTTTGAATTTAAAAATAATTTACTGACTTTCTTGTTAAATTATTTAAAAATAAAATGATTAAATACCTCTCGTTTTTAATTATCAGAACAAATTAAAAAAAAAATACTGGTTTTCCGTAGGAAGTTTTCTTGTTTATCCTGATTTCCTGTCACTTGTATTGCCTTTCAAATGTTTTTTTCTATTGTAAAATTATTATTTAGGAGTTTTTTTTTCTTCAAAAAATACACTGCCTGACATAATTTAATCAAAACTTAAATTTGCTGAAATGTCATTGAATTTCATGTATAGGATTTAGATGGAATTTAATTACATTTAAAGGTAGAATAACATTTTGCGACTTCTATTTGGAATTTAATTGCATTTAATCGCAATTAAAGGTAACGATACATCATGATGCACATTTAATGATAGCTTACTATTTAAATTGAAACAAAATGGTATCGATGGCAAACTTTTATCATGGATTTCAGATTACCTCTCCAATAGAAAACAGAGAGTCTTTATAGGAAATGCCAAATCAGATTTAAAAATAATAACAGCAGGCGTTCCGCAAGGTTCAGTACTCGGACCTTTGTTCATTTTAATTTACATAAACGATATCGCTGAACATATATATGTTAAGCATTATTAGATTATTTGCCGATGATAGCTCGCTTTCAGTTGCAACTTCAAACACAGAAGATATGGAAGGTATATTAAATCATGACTTGCAAATTATGTCTGAATGGGCTAAAACATGATTAATAAAGTTTAACCCAAATTTATAACGTCAACAAATAACACCAGACAACCAAATTTACCTTTTAATGACGTACAACTTACATTTGTAGAACATCACAAACATCTAGGCCTGATTATAAGTAATAATGGTAAATGGCATAAACATATTAAAAACATTCTAACCTCAGCATCCAAAGTTTTAAGACTAATGAGAATTTTAAAATGCAAAGTAGGTCGAAAAACTATGAATCAAGTATATATATCATATATGCGACAAATTTTAGAGTATGCTTCCACAGTGTGGGACGGTTGTACTGTCGGTGAGAGGAACTCTTTAGAACAACTGCAATATGAAGCTGCGCGTATTGTTACCTGTTTGACTCGATCCGTATCTATTAACAAATTAATCGTCGAAATTGAATGGCTTTCGCTAGCAGACAGAAGAACATTTCAGAAACTTATAACTGTATTTAAAGCTAAAAATAAAATGTTGCCTGAGAGTGTTAATAACTTGTTTCCTCCGTTTGTTAGAGATATTAATAATTACAATTTAAGGAACTCCGATGACTACGTAACACCGATAAGGAGAACTGAGTTATTTTCCAAATCATTTATCCCGTCGTCATTAAGTCTTTGGAATAATCTACCTACACATGTTCGTGAATTAGTATCTTTAAAGGCATTTAAATGTTGTCTCCTCAATACAATGTTTAAGCGTCCCACTGTCCCGTCGTTTTATGTATGCGGCTCACGATCATAACTTATGCAGCAACCTTATTGGTGATTTATATTTGAACCATTTACGATTATTATCACCAACATGCGACTGTGGACAAGTTCAAATGTTGTCGATTTATTGAACAGAGGCGTAACCTGTTTATATAAACCAGACTGTTCCATCCGTTGAAAGTTGTCAAATTGTGTATTGGCAATACAGATTTTAGTGATAAAGAAAAAAATGAAATTGTTTTTCTAGCTGTGCAAACATATATAAAAGACACCAGGCGTTTTAACTAGTGTATTAAAACAACTCAGCAGTGTGTTCGGACTGACCCTATGTACTCTTATTAAAACATATTCTGTCTTCTTTTCCTCCTTTTTTCTTCTTTTCTTTCACCCAACTATCGTGACAACTGTTTACGTCTACATTTGTAAACTTTAGTTCATTTATTTTCTGTATTCATTGTTACTTAATATGTTTACTATAGCCATAACATTACAATTGTTCTTTGTAATTTAAATTGTATTGGGAAGGTCCGTAACTAATGTTGTAAGAACTTGTGGCCCGACCCATTTGCATACTTTGTTTTCAAAAAATGCAATGAAATATGTTTAAACCAATGATAGCTTAAATCTAGCGTTGGTATTTCATACTGAATCTGGTGGAATTTAATTTCAGTTAAATGTAATGATATTTCATATAAAAATCATAACTTCTAAGATATCAAACTTAAAATTTAATGATATTTATTAATTAAAATTAAATGCAACGACACATCACATTGCACATGAAATGAATACTTAAATGTAGTGATATCTCAAATTGAATTTAATTGCAATCAAATGCAACAAAACATGTAGCACATTTAATGAATACTTAAATGTGGTATTTTATATTGAATGTGATGGCATTTAATTGCAATTAAATTTCAACAATACGTTTCCTATACAGTGCGTAACGCCAAGATATCATGCTTACAATTTAATTCAAATTAAACGTAATGACACATCATGTTTGGACATTTAATGAATAATTAATTTTAGTGATATCTCGTATTGAATTTAATTGTATTTAATTGCTATTAAATAAACATGAATATGTGCCAGTATTATATTATATAAATGTATAATTGGAAATAAAGCAGTGTAGGGTCTAAACTTTATGAATCCGATTTCAAGTTTGTGGGTGAGTTGTTCTACAGTATTATTTATGTCGCTTCCAACATCGACATTCGTTGGAAATAAATCACATTTTGATTCTGGACGATAGTGTTTTAGCATAATTATTTGAAATGAGGATGAACATATACAGTTCAGTATAGGACCCTACTGGACATTAGTGTAACATCTCGTTATTATTGTTCAAAATTAATATTTACATCAGTAATAACTACTAATGAATAATGTATACAACATATATTGGCTATTGTTTTCCTTTATCCAATTGTATATCCTACTTAGCATATTATTGCTAATTCATAGAAAAATATGATAATAATTTGCACATACAGTTAGTTATAACTGAGATTGCAGATCAAAGATTTAAAGTCTGCACTAATATATGATTAAAACATATGCAATGAGAAATATTGTTTAATAATTGTAGGAAACTACAAACAAAGACAAGGTATACATATGCAGGCTATATAACATGGTTAGTTAATTACTAATTGATGCATTTGTTGAAGACCGCTTATGTGTGCAAGTATTATATAAATGTATAATTGGAAATAAATAAAGCAGTGTAGGGTCTATGCTTAGATGAATCCGACTTTGTGCGTGAGTTTGACTACAGTATTATATAGTAAGTAAGTAAGTAAATATTTTATTATAGTGACATGTGTATACGCAAATAACAAACATTTAATACAAATGCATAGAGAAACACCCGGCCCAACGGACCTATAAGTCACCTTATAATTATAGTTTACAAGTAGTCAACATGGTTAAACATAATAGAAAATACTGTTATGAGCTCAAAATGTACAATTTACAATACAATTAAAGTTACAAAGGGTTCATCCATAAATATTATATATATTGCGATAAATAGTGTCTGTTTAGTTCAGTAATTGCACCACATGTTAACAGTTACGAGTTATATAACACACTTCTTCTAAAAAGAAAAGCTTTAACAAGACATTTTACAACTTTTCTATATATATAAATTCCATATAAAATTGGAGAAAAATTTAAGCGCACAGTCCTGGGTTTCCTACCTTAACCAAAATCCGACTAAATTTCTTATAATCTTGAAGTTTAAATGAAATTTAAGCAGACATCAGTGTTTCCTACACTAAATTTATCCGCAATAGAATTTCATTAAATTTCATGGAAATTTGAGTTTAAGTAAAATTTAAAAAGACACCCGTGTTTTCTCTTACTCATTTATCCGCAATACAATTTCATTAAATTTCATATAAAAGTGGGGTTTAAGCGAAAGAAAGTTTTTAGCGGACAACAGTGTTTCCTACACCACAATTAATCGCAACAAACTTCCGCTCATGAACAGTCTCAATAAAACCGAGACTGCAATATCTCGTATGTGTCGTGCTCGGCCGTTTCCAAAGGTCCATTATCATACTCTTTTCCATTAAATTTCATATAAAAGCGGGGTTTAAGTGAAACACATTTATCTGCAATACTGAAATGCCTTTAAATTTCATGTAAAAGCGGAGTTTAAGTGAACTTTTAGCGGACAACAGTGTTTCATACATCACATTTAATCTCAACAAAATTCCATTAAATTTCATATTAATCGGAGTTTAAATCAAACTAAAACTTTAACAACATTCAGGTATTTTGTGGAAAAATTAAATGCCATTTAAAGGTGTATTAAATTTAAAATTTATGGTCGAATTAATGTTGCTGATACTTCATTATACTAGGAATTTAAGTGTAATTTAATTGTGATTTAAGTTGTGATTAAATCTCTTATTCCATGCAGTGATATGTTGACATTTAGAAATTTATTTATTTAGTCGTTAGCAACTTTGCGTATTAATTCAACAGTATATGACATTTTCGAAAACTATTGCATACATAGATATAAACTATCATACATATTATTTTCTTATGTTCTCATGCATTTCAAAATGAACAATAAGTCCTCTTAGCTTCTGATAAATAAGCCTTCTTGTTACGTTTCTATAATGTAATTGTTCTGAGTATTCTGATGTGGTCTAACACGCACACTTTTATGCCATCTATGCAAAAGTTAATTATAAAATATAATTCGCATATTTTGCACAATGCAAATAGGAGCCTTATTTAATTCTTATTACGAAATCTGTCTTAAGACTGCAGCTAAACTCTTGAGCGCAGACATTTTATTGACAATTTAAGCTACATTATTACGGCAATAATTTGTTTTCAACCAACGAAACCGTGTTTGGCAGGTAATAATTTAAATATTATGTTCTGTTTGGCAGGTAATAATTTAAATATTATGTTCGAACACGTCAAATGGATTTCAAAAACAACTGTGCAAATTGTACTTATCATCATCATTTATTTTATGCTTAGCAGTGAAATAGTGTATTTTAGCAATGAAATAAAAGTGGTATTTCATACGTTTGAAATATAGAGCTTTATTTTTTCACTGCCGGAACTACTTTTTGCCAAAAGTTGCAATAAACGTATATCATTGGATTGGAAATAACTTAACTAAGAAAATGAGTCGTAGATTATTGAAATCGGTTAAGTAGTTTAGAAGTTACGGGGAATTAAAAACAGCAATTTTATAATACTTAAGCCAATGAAATCGTCATTTTTTTATTGATTTTTCTGCATACTGCGGTACTCTTTGATTATAAAGCGTAAAATAAAAAGAAAATGTGTTGTTTTGGAGTGAATAACAGATTTTATTTCATCTCAAAGTGATCAAACTGTAATGTTTTTCTTATAACGTTTATATAAATTGGACAATTCAACCTAAATACAAAGTTTTCACACTTATATATATATATTTAATAGTTTATTTAAGTCTCATCACAGTACAATATTATCTACAATACAACAATTCATAAAATACAACTGTGCCATTCTTTTAGAATTACAAGAGACTATACAATATAAATATACATATGACTGTTCACAATGTTAATATATTGAGCAATTGATTCTGAACCGACTACCACAGCCGTGTCATAAGACTCACAAAAAGCCACAGCAGTAGGTCTAGTAGTCAATGCATACACATATATCACTGTTTTAATTTATCAAATAATTTTCTGAGAATATTATTATCAAACACATATATACATAGTAATAATTAAGCGGCCGGTGGTAATCTTGACATGTTGTCTAAAAAGTGCTTAGAATAGAAATATTAATATGTAAGTTAGAGAATTGCAACGGCTACTGAACCTTCAAAAATAGTTTAAGAAATCAGATAACAACCCAGATCAGATCTGGAGTGTACTGATTAGCACCGACTTTTCAACGTCGTTATAAAACCTTATTTCTTATCTGATAATGACTGCATTATTTTCAGCAAAAAATATAATGAAATTAACTTTAAAAAAGAACGCTTACCAGCTTGCTACAAGTAAAATAAATAGTAACAATAACACATAATTAAGAATATAAAACAGATATATGTGCTAATATAAATTGTGTAAAGCATTAATTAAATATATTTCGCATGTTGGTGCACTGAACAGAAGGCACGTCCAAACATTGAGGTTATACATATCAAAGGGAAAATGTGCAGAGTGGGCAGATATGTCAAATAAGACCAGTAACGACTACAGACCTTTACCGTCTGGAATTACTCTGATACATTACGTGGTCCAGCCTTAATTCCATTAAGCGACGGGAAAGCCTATAATAGCGGGATTTTATAACGGATATTTCGAAAATAAAACATGTTTAAAAACATTTTGTAATGAAAAAATGCCATAACCTGTTTAAAATACATATTAAATGTTTTAATATTAGAATATGCAAACATTTTAAGCCAAAAAACAGTTTCATACATACCCAAACCCACCCTGTTTTCTTTTCTATTTTCAATGCAAACATTGGGTATTTTTGGCTGATATAAATGAACGACAAATGTATTTTGTTTTTATTATTTTTATTGATTTGAAGATAAAATTGTTTATTTTATGATAAGCAATGAAATACAGTAATTTATTAGTGAAATAAAGGTGTTATTTCTCATTGTGAAATCTAGAGTTTTATTTCCCCAGTGATGCCGGGACTAATTTGATATATATCATTCGATGTAAATGGTCTAACTAAGAAAATAAGCTATAGTTTTTAAAACCGGTAAAGCATTTCAGAATTGATGTCATATACAACTAAAAATTTCAGTTGGTAATTTTTTCAAAAGCTACTATTTTCAGAAAGTTGCTATAAAAGTTATATCATTGGACTGGAAATAACTTAGCAAAGAATTATTGAAATCGGTTAAGTAGTTTGGAAGTGATGGGGAATAAAAAAACAGCACTTTTATCATACTGAGCCAACGACGTCGTCAAATTAAAAACGAAACAATTCTGCATACTACAGTACACTATGAAATAAAAAGAAAATGTCTTGTTTTGTCGAGAATCACATAATTTATTTCATCTCGAAATGATCAAACTTCAATATATTCAATCATGCTTCGCATTAGTAAGAATATATAAAGTTTTCACACTTCTCGATGAAATAAAATATGTTATTCACTCCAAAACAAAATTATCCTCTATAAATTATTTAATACATTACGTTGTCCGAATATTAACTTCATACCCCATCCAACCCTTTCTCCAAGAAGCAAATACGGGGTTGGCTGGAGCATAAAATAAAACATTAATTTAGTCTTTAAAAGTTTGCATATTATAAACTTAAAACATTTAATACGTAATTTTAAACAGGTTATCGCATTTTTCAGTAAATAATGTTTTTAAACGTATTTTATTGTCGAAATATCCGTTATAAAATCGTGCTAATATAAGCTTTCCCTTAACCGATCGTTAAGTTAAAATTTCAAATCTCTCTGAATTTTCGATAAATGAATATATCTACCAGATGTTGAGTGTGTTAAGCATTATGGTAAGGATAAATACAAATTAATAACTTTTAATAGTAAAAAAACATATTTTATGAGAAAATGTACTCTAAAGGTTTACACTAACCAAGGATTAAGCTAACCGATCTTTAAACAACTGGGCCTATAAAGGTGAAACAATGTTATCAATTCATAATCTACAGAACTGTTAGCTTAATCTCTTATAAATATCTAAAATCAACACAACGATTGTAAATCATAATGAATTTCGTTGATTTTCATTGAAAATTAAAATACTGAGTTCTAAAATTGGCTTATTTAAAACGGAAATGTATTTTTTTTCCCACAAAGATGTAATCATTTTGCCTAAAATCACAAAAAGATATTGACTAAATTGTACAGCTGTAGTTCATCTATACCAATCAACAATAGCGCATATTTACATTGGTAATAAAAGGAACATCGAACGTGCTGCATTATAAGATTTGTTGAGTATATGGTGACTCCATATAATAACATATTCTTCCAAACTTTTATTTCTTTGATTTGAAATAACAACAACAAGACTATATCTCATGGATTTCTATTAAGAAGCCGACTTGTAAACGTTACTGCAATCTTTGCATGGCTTGTCGTCATTTAGCTATAAAGAACTTCTGAACAAACACATCCATTGCGTGCTTGTTGACTTTTAATAAAAGCTTAATGTAGGATTAAATATTGTTTGTGTACCACTTAAATATCACAGTGTTATAGCCATATATAATAGTTACAAACGCCTCCTATAACGCAATATGTCAACATTTTTACACTCGCCCCCTAGAACGCAAATGACAACAACACTATATTAACCACGGCTCCACATGGAGCATCAGGGAACGAACTAGCGGCAGACAAAACATTATTTCAGTGAGTGATGTCTCCGAAAGAGTCACGTTGAGAGACATTTTAAATAAATAACTGTCAATTGTGAATTGTGCCTGTTGACCGCTCTAAATCAAACGAACGTCGTGTCCAAAACACATGGGACATGTAATGTAAATACCCGCGGCGTAATAATACAATTTGTGTTCTTTATATTACATTCGTAGTGCTTTAAACAGAAACTACACGTGGTTTAACTAAGGGTGTATATCTTAGTGTGTATCTGAAGGAAACGTCCGAAGAAGTTAGAGCACGATCTAGTAATCATATCCTTATTATTCCAAACACAAATAACACTAAGTATTGCACAATAGTATTCAACTATAACATCAAGTAAACACAATGATCATTTATATGGTAATCCGGTATTTTCTAAATTACTCAGTTACAGTTAATTCATTTCAATATGCCTTTTATGTTTCTGCACAGGAGTATAAGTTGCCTTTGGCAAAGTACATAATCATCTCTCATTATAACTGTTTTAATTGTAGTTATAGTCCAGGAATTTGGTTATTATTGCTTTATATAAACACTTAACACAAACATATTTCATCTGTACACTAAATAGACAATAAAAATGATCCACACTGAACAAACAACAGAAAAAACACACCAAAAGCTCAAAAACTACAGTTTCGCACTAAAACACATGTTTAACTGAATCCTGTAAATAATAACTTCTAATGTTAAGACACATGTGTACTAATAATTGCATTAATGTTGTCATAGATGTCAAATTTGTGCCTTATGCCTCCTGTGGTCTTTCCAAACACGGAACCGTTGAAATACCATGCGCTGTTCATGTCCTTGTGAAGAGTGATCCTGCTGATGAGCCCTTGGTTAAGTTTGGTAACGTCGTCAACCAGTATATGTCCAGCCGCTTTCAAACTCGATCGCTTCTTCATAACCATTGTTTTTGTATTGTTATTTCTCAACTTCATGAGAACTGGTTTAGTTGTGCCCGACCTTTCATGTATGCGGTGTATCGCCATGATTTGGTGTGGAGTCCGTGTTACACCTTCTGTGAACAGAATGTCAGTTCCTAGGGTGTCATACTGAACATCCATAATTTTAACATTGTTTTTTCGCGAATACTGCTCATTATAGTTCGCCTTTAAGTAGTGTTAGTGTATGTCATATTAATACTTATATAGCAGTGACGTAATAAACCATATTACGTCACTGCTTATAGCATGTATACATTAGCATAAAATATATAATTGATCTTTGCCTCTTGTATATTTTATTCAGAATTGTGCTGTAATGGGTTTAAAATAAAGGCTAGACATATTGCAGAACTTAAGTGGATGAAAAACTTTCAGACGCCTTATCCACTCGGCCTTAATGACAATATTTATCAAGAAGGAAATATTTCTAAAGATCCTACTATTGACATTTTTTCTATATTTTCTATTCGAAAGCGTAAATCTAGGTATCATGGTCTTAGGCGTTATGGTAACATCAAACGTAAATCGCGAGTAATTATTTCTGTCACTGATTTACATATTATTTTTAAACAATCTGGAAAGCACTCTATGCTTTCACGGCTTACCTATTTGTCCATTTCTTCACTAAAGTTGAATAGACGAGGAAGCCGACAACATTTTCATTCGTACAGATCCCTTGTATAACACTGCTTTCATAGTTCAAAGCTACACACAACATGTTCTCCGACCCCATATTGACAAGGAGTCTGATCACGTCAGGCATTTTCTAAAACTACTATATATTAATAAAGGTATTGATTTCATTGACATGCCTAGTATGTTTCGAGATACTTATGTAGTTGATTCTATCCCAAAATATTTCAAAAATTCCGAAAGTCATGTAATTTGTTATAAGTATACAAAGCCTATTAGAAATATTATTTTCAACTACAACAAAATAGTTTCTGACCTTGATATAGTAAATAATATTCCTAAGGAATGTCATTGCAACACATCCAAATTTTGCTATGCTCCAGCAGGTCATGTCATCACTGGTAATTTTGATATTGTTGATAAACGTATTCGGCATTTGTTTTTCAAAGGTCCTAAATGTAGATTACCTTCAACTATTGATTTTAATGCTTGTCGTGCCCAGATCGCCCACTCCATTGACGATTTTAGTAAAAAAAGGTGTCGTAGAGAACATGCGGACCCAAACTCGTTTTCTACTTGGAAAAAGTCAATTCTTAAAATTATAGAAACGTATTAACTTTTATAATGCTAACCCCTCTTTACTTCCTCCGAGACCTAGGTTTTCATTACGTTATTTAAAATCGGGAATTCAGGAATTTCATAATAAATTTGTTTTAGTTCCTGCAGATAAAGCAGCTAATAATGTAATTATTGTTTGACGCCTACATTACGCCAATGTTTTATCTCTGGAACTCGGCAGAACCAATTCGTATACCCCAGTTAATTCTACTGAGGATGATGTTGTTTCCTCACATATCACTCGGTGCACTACTTTCAAGGCTGGAGTAAACGATAAGCAATATAAACTGCTAACTATGTACTGGATTCCTAAATTACATAAAAATCCGTATAAGGCTCGCTTTATTTCAAATTATAGTGCCTGCACCACAACAAACATCTCCAAACTTTTAACTTCTTGTCTTACTACCGTTAAAGATCACGTTAAACTATATTGTGATAAAACTTATGAAAACTCTGGGATTAATTTATTTTGGTCTATAAAAATTCAGGAGACGTTCTAGATAAAATTTTCAATAAAGGTCAAGTTTCATCAATAAGCACTTATGACTTCTCTACACTATAAACAACCTTACCACATCACCTTATTAAAGACAAGCTAATTTTTCTTATTCAAAAAACATTCGCAAGAGAAAATACTACGTTTTTTACTAACGGCAATTTAGACAATTATACTATGTGGACTTGCTATGAAGTTTGTGAAGCACTCATCTTCCTATTAGATAATATTTTCGTCAGGTATGGAACCACCGTTTATAGACAAATTGTTGGTATCCCTATGGGTACGAACTGTGCACCACTTGTCGCAGATTTGTTTTTATTTTGCTATGAAAGAGATTTCATGTTGAGTCTTTCACCAGATACCCAGGCAGATGTTATTGAAGCCTTTTATGACACCTCTCGGTATCTGGATGACATTTTGAACATTGACAACCCTTTCTTTCCAACTATGGTTAAGCATATTTATCCTAAGGAACTTCTGCTTAACAAAGCTAATATATCTGATAATAACGCTTCTTTTCTTGATTTAGATCTCTCGATTGAAAATGGTGAAATAATTAGCAAAATCTATGACAAGAGAGATGATTTTAATTTTGACATTGTTAATTATCCCCACTTGGATGGGGGATGTTCCCCGAGCAACTTCTTATGGGGTGTATGAGTCTCTACTTATTCGTTTTTCAAGAGCTTTTACTCGAGCTGAGGACGTTAATATTCGTAATCTTTGAATAACTAAAACGCTACTCAATCAGGGTTACCGTTACCATAAACTTAGTAAAACCTTTGCAACATTTTATTATCGTATCCCTGATCTTCTTTCCAAATATAAAAGTAATTTAAGGACTCTTCTGCGACAAGGACTATCACAACCTGACTTCTATGGTGATGTGATTTATAAACTGTGTACGACTCTTGGGCATGATTACTTTCATACTATCTTTGTTAAACTTGTTAAAATGTTTATCAAAAGAGGTTATGACCTTATCATTTTGCAACGTACTGCATGCTTGGTGGTGGACTCTTTTACAGTTCTCCACTATGCTTTCCTCTTTAATTGTACGATGACCGGACAGGCTGTGGACTCTGTGATGACGCCTATCTAAAGCCGATTGGGATGGTGGCGTTTGATGTTTGTCTATTATCTTTCATGTCCTGCCCTTAATGGTTTATTCTCTTGTTGCTCTGGCTTCTGCCAAGTCACTGAGTACCTTCATTGTGGCTTTCTAGGCTATTGTTTTTTGTATTATATTTACACGAGCATATTTGTGTTTTACTTTGCCTATTGATGCTGCCATGTTGGTTAGAGATTAGAGCATGGCGGGGATATCTTTATTTACACTGTCCTGTTATAATGAGATGACAGTAGGGTAAGTGTGAGGTTTGGTGCACCCTAGAACCGGTTTAAATCCCCAGGGGCCTACTTTGCCACTGACCGTTCCAAGGCTGTAGCCCTATTGGCAACCCTTTTGTGTTTGTGATGTCGTATGCATTTATTATTACTTTTGCCTTTTTGTTTGTCTGTTTGCGCGTTTGTTTCTGTGTTTTGTGGTTGACTGTCCTCCTTGAATTCTACTTTCCCTGCCCGATCTTTTTATATTTCTTTTTACTATTAATTGGTTTAGGCCATATAAAACAATACCTGTGTTTACTTTAACCCGACCTGACTGATTTTTTTTATTAATTCTACAAAAAATAAGCTATTCTCACGGAACCTGTGATTTTCAGATTGAGGTATTTTTACTCTAATTTAACCGGATGTGCGTGCCTGATGCAGTCGAAAGTAGTTCTATATAAAAGAGTGCTAATATGTATTTTCTTATAACCTTTTTGTTGTAGTGCAGTTTCCTGTTATTTTTGGACTTTAACTATATTCTGGACATGTTACTGGTATTTGGAAATGAAACTCAACATGCTTTTGACAGTTTTAGATATAAATTCTAAAAGGTGAAAGTTACAGTCCAAAGATAACAGGAAACTGCGTGCAGATATGAATGTCTGCTTTTGAACATCACTAAGGAAATTGTGTGAGGGGGCCGGGGGTGGGTGGAACAGGGTATACAGTTGTCAGGGGTCGATATAATAATCTGTCGTAGAAGATAGTATCCCCCCACCCAATCTAACCCCACCCCCTTACCCAATCTCCTTAATGAAGTTCAATAGCAGACATTCATATTTGCATGATAAAGTAAGTTTCCTAGAATTGTAACCATGTTCGAACATTTTACAGTTGTTAAACATTTTAATTTACTGTGGAGAAGCTATGGTAAGCCATTTACGCTATTATAGCCTTTATAATCACAACACATGGCGGCATCCATGGCGTCTTTGACTTGCACAATCTAATGATTAATTTGAAAAATGTCTTTCATATGAGCTACTTGAACGTTTAAATGAGTAAATTTCAAAACAGGTCCGTATTTTCAACTTAAAATGCAGTCAATTCACAAGTATTTGTTAATTTGTTCTTGTCCAGCAACACACCTGTCAAGTCTCACGAATAGGGCGTAATTATGTGTGAGACACACTAGTGCCACTTTTGTGTTAAATCACGCTGACACGCATAAATTCTACGTTTGTTCAAATGGTGACCCTGAGTGCCTTGTGAACACTCTAGCACCTTCAGTTTCTATTTGATCTTTACCGGACTTTGCCATATTGTTGAAAGCTCGGACAAGTTCGAAAACCAGCTATGTCGGACCAAGAACACTAGAGTTATGGCCCGTCTGAATTATTGAAAAATGCCATACTAAGCTTTGTGTACACTTTAGCACCTTCATACTGTATTTGATCTCAGAAACATCGTTATTTATTTTGCTCAAACTGTGATGGCCTCTTTAGCCAGTAGAGCGATACAGACCCTCATGGGCCTCTTGTTTGTTGTATCGCTTTTGATTTCAAACAATCTTGTTTTTATGTATAATATTTTTCAGTACTGGTTGGTGTGTTCGAAAACCAGCTATGTCGGACCAAGAACACTAGAGTTATGGCCCGTCTGAATTATTGAAAAATGCCATACTCAGCTTTGTGAACACTATAGCACCTTCATACTGTATTTGATCTCAGAAACTTGTTTCGCTGGCTGTGAAAAATCGTGATTTATTTAGCTCAAACTGTGATGGCCTCTTAAGCCAGTAGAGCGATACAGACCCTCATGGGCCTATTGTTTGTTGTATCGCTTTTGATTTCAAACAATCTTGTTTTTATTATTACATATTCAGTACTGGTTGGTGTGTTATGTTTATCAACATACTTATGGTGCGTTTTATAAGCTCAACATTTAGGACATTGTCCCTTTAAAGCTGTACAGTCCCTATTTTAACTGGTAATAACTCATGAATATGAATGAGTCACGTGTGAAGTAGTTTCAAATCGACGAACACCCCAAAAGTCGGTATATAAGGAGAAATCGATACGTAAAATTTCATATTTTTATTTAGCCTCCGTACAGGTAACATCGATAAATATACGGCTCCAGAATATATGTGATAAAAAAATAGTTGCCCGGAACAGGATTTGAACCACAGCCTTGCACTTGTAAGATTTGAAAGATGTACGTTGAACCTCTAGACCACTGCTCTTTATTGGTATTTTGTAGCATTTTTAACACTAAATAGGCAAAATACACAAAGCGCGCACACAAACTCATCAAGCGTTAAATAACAAGTCGAGATATGGTTGATTTGAGGCGAAGTATTAGTTTCATATTGATAAGATACAGTATTACACCAGGCAATGTTAATTTACACATGCGACAATATGGACTGCATATTTATTGATCCATCTTTAGTTGCGTTCAAATATGTTAAGTTATTTTGGCTCATAATATATGGTAGTTAGTATACTATTTTCTCAAGTAGCGTTGTAGTTCAGTGGATAGAGTACACGACTTGAAATCAGAAGATCGTGTGTTCGAGCCCCGAAAGAAGCTACTTTTTGTTTTTGTAAAAATTACTGTTACCTGTGTATAGGTACGAAATGCACTGGTCGATATATATACAGTAAATGATTTCCTTCACTATATTTGCTCGCTTAAATACCCGATTTCGACATGAGCTGATGAACATGAAGTTACAAATAAAGACACGCCTACAAAGAGGAAATCGATTGATATAGGGACTCTGTAGCTTTAAGGATAACTGTGTATTACGATATCTCTGGATTTTTGCTCTATGTTCACAACATTAAAGTGTCATTGAAAAAACTGAAGAGAATAAAGAAAAAGCTTGGCCTTCGGAGGGTATACCAGATGAGTTCACCAGCTGAAGTGATTCGTCATATAAGACTTATGCATGGCGAAGGATTTAAAGATTACGTATGTTAGTTTATGTGGCGAATGCTGAACATTTATTGTAACATATGTGTATCGCAAGACTTGCAGTTAGAGTTCTTGATCCTGAAGGAGCACGATTTAGATCTAGAAATCGACTAAGACAGAGTCTGTTTCAGCGGAGGTCTCAACTTTCTAATTCATATCGATGGCTACGACAAGGTAAAACCATACGGCATTGTTATTCATGGTGGCATTGACGGTTTCTCGAGAAAACAATTATGGCTTAAGGCTGAACATTCAAATAATGATCCATAACATATTGCAAACCATTTTCTGCAATTCATAAAACGCAACAAACGTGTGCCCAGGCGCGTTCGTGCACTTTGCGGAACGGCGAATGTCATACCGAGAGATTTGCAAACTGCATTGCGTGCATTTCATTCAGATTCTCTTTCTAGACACCTTAGCTTTTTACAGGCAGATCTTCGGCAAACCAGTGAATTGAACGATTGTATTGCAATTTAGTCTTCTTTCACCCAAGATTTGAGGAACTTCTTTCAGGATATGATGGACACTGGTATAGTTCAAGTGACTGATCCTGTTCACATTGAAGCTTTGAGATTTTGTTTTCTTCCTGTAATAGTCACAGAATCTTACAGCAAACACAAGGTGATACGCTATCAGACATACATACCGTGTAGTATCATCGGCCTGAGGTGTTTGGAGATGTTGACCATTCTTTGAAGTTGCCATGTCATCTTGATACTGTAGATGTTCTGAATAGAGTGTAAAATATCCCGAGTTTGGGTGTTCTGACACATTTCTTGAACTCATAGAACGCTTATTGCCATGATTATAGAATACCGATTTCCTTTTAGAACGATCCCTCAGTGAAGCATTCACATTTTTCAAATGAATAATTAGCAAGATCAATGACTATAGGTGGCGTGAACGGTAGCAAGCATATTTCACTACGTTCATGAACAGTCTCAATCAAACCGAGACTGCAATATTTCGTATTTATCGTGTTCGGCCGTTTCCAAAGGTCCTCTCTCGTACTCCTTTATATCCAGACTAAATTTTGAACAGGAAGATAATGTCTCAACATACATGTACACTATACTTATTATGATATTCATAGTTTGATTCTCATATTATGCATAGTTTATAGCGGAACGCTCATAACAGCTATTAATTTTTGTACCTGTACCAACATAAACATTCTGCACCAACGTAATAAACTAGTACATTTTAACTAAATTCAAAACAATGATAAACCGATTTTATATTTCAGCTTGAATTGAAATTATCATTCCATTCTGATATTAAACATTGTTTTATATATAAAAAATACTTATAATTTATCATGTCATTCACAAATATGAATTATATGAATTGTACAGTCAAACCTGTCTTAAACAGCCACCCAAGGGAATGAATAAACTGGCTGCTTAAAGCAGGGGGTTGCTTAATACAGGTCAGGTTTAATTAACTATTAGCGGCAGGGAATATGAAAACGTGACTGCTTAAGGCATGTGACCTATTAATAGGCGTGAACAGTACCATATATGTATATATATATGTCTGTGACCTGCATAAAATACCAAAGCAAATTTCTCTTTGCATCCAAATGTCAAAGGTATTGATGAAACTTTGATGCAAATCGTTATACACATTAGATAAACCATTGTGCACATTATATTGTGAGATTATTAGAAAATAGTTGTTAGGTAAGAGATCAATAATAAGCTATGACCTTGAACAAACCGTTAGTTTCATTTAAACCACTGTTATGATGTCACTTTTCTTGTATTAAATATGGATAATTTTTTACGAACTTACAGTTCCTACAGTTCTCAATACACGGTCGTCCAGTATTACTGTCAAGATTAGGTCTTATGGTTTCGAAGTTATCGTCCGTAATGGGTATTTTCATACAAGGTTACGGTGACTTTGACCTGCTGACTCAAAAACGAATAGGGATCCTCCTCTCACCTAGAACAATGTACTTTTGAAGTTTCTTGGGTGTTGGTGTTATAGTTCAAAGTTATCATTCAGAATAGGTATTTCCATATAAGGTCCTCGTGACCTTCACCTCTGACCTACTGACCACAAAACAGTAGGATCCTCCTCACACCTAGGGCAATGTACCTAAAACTATGAAGTTTCGTAAGTAAGGGAGTTATTGTTTCGAATGCGTATTTTTATTTAAGGTCACGGTGACATTGTTTTCTTCCTACTGACCCCAAAAACAATACGGATCATTCGCTTACCTAGAGCAATGTACATATGACGTTTCAAGAGTGTAGGTGTTATGTTTTCAAAGTTATCGTCCTAAATGCATATTTCTATGTAAAATCACGGTGACATTGACCTACTGACCACCAAAACAATAGGCATCCTGTTCTCACCTAGGGCAATGTAAAAATATTCATAGTAATATTTATATAATCTTTGTGTTCTTAAACAATGTTCTTCCTCTAATTATACTTTATCATTTTGCAGTTTCTTTCCAGTCCCATTTGTAGTGTTCAAGTTACGATCCAGGCAAACAAAATGAGAATAAAACTACGAATGGTAATAACTCTTATTTGAAAGAAGATAGTTATTGTTCATGCACTCTGCAATTCCTCTCACTGCCCTCTATAATTGTGTAACGTTTCATACCCAGTCGCATGTGTAGCAGAGTGGCTACGGACTCTGGAAAACAGGCAAAATAACAAAAACAAATTCCCTGCGGGGAAAAATCAGGGAAAAATCAGGGAATCTTATTTCTGCCTTACACAAAACAATTATCTATTAAATATAAACGTTTATAAAAGTGACAAAATCTGTGCAAGCATATAATCATAAGCATATTCCTAAGACTGTTGTGTCACATTCTGTGGCACTCACATGCTTTAATAGTGTTATTGTTATGACTACTGGTGGTTTTCGTGTACATACATGTTTTATTTCAGTAATGACTGTAAGCTGTTTCAATTACTACCTGTATGCAAAGAACGGACACTCTGTGTCAGGTAAAAGACAGCTAACATTTCTTAATTGGTGGGAAAATCATAGGTCATAAAAACCTGTTACCATGGTGCACAGTAGGTTTTCATACCGTGTTCTATAACAGAAAACAGTAGCATACTTATAAGGTAACGCACGGTGGTATAATAAGACGCACGGTTACCATCATGCACTTAAATAAGTAAAATAAAACAATGTGGGGGAGGCATATCCCAGGATCCCCCTAGCACACTCACGTCAACGATGTTCGACTAACGATATTGTTGTGCGTACAACCTAAAAAATCCTGGCTACGCCGCTGTTTCATTTGTATACATCAAATGTTAAGTTGTGTATTAATTTGAGAAAAGTAGGTATAAAAGTCAAATCCACATACGTTTTAAACAAACAACAATCACAAGAAAAAACAGAAGCAAATTATAAAACACCACAAACATAAAAGGGGTACAGCAGGGATAGCGCCTTGGAAAAGTCAGTGGTAAAAGGCCGCTGGGGTTTAAACCAGAATTTAGTGTGCACCAAACCTCACTCTTACCTGTAACCCAGTTGAAAGCTCTGGCAAGTTCAAAAACCAGCCATATCGAATTAGAAACACCAGAGTTATGGCCCTTGTTTGGCTGACAAATGCCGTAATAAGCCTCGTGAACCCTTTGTTGATATTAATGACAGCTTGTACATATTTGACAACCATCTGCCCAGGTCAAAAACGACTGCACCCCGGCAGTCCAAAGTTTGAATATAGCGAGTTTGCATGTTTTGCATATACTTATATCGGAAAAAATTGTAACTTAAAGCATCTTCTCTGAAACTACAAGAGCCAGTACCTTATAGTTCTCTACACAGTTTGTTATAATGGTGAACCTGGGGTCCAGTTTGGCCCCACCCCAGGGTTCGCATGTTTTACATAGACTTCTATAGTGAAATCCTCTGAAACTACAAGAGCCAGAGATGTAATATTGTGCATTTCCATAAGGTTATGGTCCTCTTCTAAGTTCAAATGATGACCATGGAGTCAAATTTGGGGCCGCCTCAGTCTCATGTTTTACATACTAGACGTACATAGGTAAAAACATGAAACTTAAAAAAAAATCTTCTCTTTTGTAACAAGAGCCAAAGTTTTAATATTTGCATTTACCATAAACTTCTGGTTCTGTACCAAGTTTGTTGAAATGGTGACCATGGGGTCAAATTTGGCCCCGCCCCAGGAGTCACATATTTTACATAGACTTATATAGGGAAAAACCTTAACATTCTTCCCTGAAACTACAAGAGCCAACGGTTTATATTTTGTATTTATCATAAGCTGCTTCCATGTTTGTTCAAATGGTGACTCTGGGGTCAAATTTGGGGCCGTCCTAGGGGCACATGTTTAGGTAGACATATAGCGGAAACGTAACAAACTTCTTCTCTGAAACTACAGGAGTGAAAGTTTTAATATTTTGTATTTACCATAAGCCTCTGGTCTTCTTTCAAGGTTGTTTCGCTGACTCTAGGGTCAAATTTGTAAAGCCAGTAGAGCGACAAAGGCCCTCTTGGACCTCTTGTTTCTACATAATTTGCATTAGTTTAATCATTAACATTAATTATAATAATAGTATAACGCGAATTGTGTTTGCATATTAGTAAGTGTTGATTACAGTGCACCAATAATATATTTAAACCGATGCTTTGTTTGAACGGTGTTTTACTTCATTTTCAACACATGTAAGGTTATAAATGACGATCGATGTTTTTGTGGTGGAGGCAGATCATCCACTTTTCCTGGGTATAACCAGTTAATATATACACCTCTCGCAATAAGTAAGAATCGACACTTTCTCACTTACAAGTCCAGCTCCCAGTGGGATTCGAACCCGCAGCGGTGAGAGGCGAGGTTTCCAACGCAGCGTAACGTTAACGGACGCTTAAACCTTTGTTAGAATGAGACAAAACAATAACAACTCAAACATTTATTTATTTGTGTGCAAGCAGGTTCAACGTCAAAATCAAACAGGATAAATAAATCGACACGCCAGTGTCAATGCTTGATAAACTTTTCAACACTGCCGTGTGTCTGTTTAAATTTTGAAAGCTGTTCGGCAGTTATAGCGTGAGAAATGGACTAAACAAAAAAGTTGGTCAATATCATTCACACCGACCTCTTCATGGTCTACTGATGACGTACTGACGAGTTGATGGCATGAATAGAGGTTTGAAAGCTTGCATTTCAACGTAAATGTAAATTGATAAAAAATGTGAAAAGTAAGTAAAGGTCTTTCATAATCACCTTCATATTACCATGCGCAATGTGCTCAAGCTTCATGAGGGTGGGTGTTATGCTTTTAAAGACGCTTGTAGCATGGTGTACTTTGGTATCACTCACGATACTGAAATGGTTTGACGAAAAAATAAACTGTAAACCTTATTTAAAGAAAAGGGAAACTCAAATGCTTTCTGTGACCCTTCTACTAAATTGTTATGATATAAAATGTAATCAATTTTACGTAAAAATGTCAGAATTAGATTTGAAGAGAAGGGTACCCTCATTGAGCTTATCATTTTAAAAGTTCTATGGTATCAAGGTTGGCACATATTGTGTATCCTGTATTTGTTAGTAACCGGTATAAGATTCAATGAGTGACCATTTCTAGAAACAATAATGTACAACGGACTCATCAGACTAAAAATTAACGAATTTTATAACCTTCAAGGTAATGGAAACTGCATTATTGGAGACTAGGGGTGATAAATTTTAAAGATCATAAGGAAATTGTCAACATTTTTGCATTTTTTTGAAATATGCTTTGATTTATGATAAATATACTTATTTTTTTCAATTATTTTATTATATCTACCTAAAGTCATCACATCTATAAAATAATTATCATCTTTTATCAGAGATGCATACTGTTTTATAGATTGGACACTACCGTGATACCATAGAACCCTAGATATAATAGAAATAGTATATATGAAGTCATGGAAATCTTGAACTTTTACCTACTCGTCACAAAGTCAATAGCGTTTCTCTTCTCACCATAGCCAAGTGAGAGACAGGTTTTTAACTCTGCCAAAATGAATGTAACGTTATTGGATATATCAGCTATCCTTGTGGTAAGATGCAGATGCCTGTGAAGTTTCATGTAGATAGGTCAACTATTTTCTCAAGTTATGGCCAAGTTAAGTTGCAGGTTACATAGTGTGACGGACAGATGACGACCATAAAGTGATCCTTAGGTGTCGGCAATGCTACGAAGGCGACATAAAAATAAAAGTTAATATACTATTGAGTTCATATATACTTTATTAAACTAGCAATTGATAGAACATAACAATATCATCCTCACACATTCTAATCTAACAATATTTACATCAAAACTTTGAAAATCAACTGTGGCACAAACTGCGTCAGTTACAAAAATAACCGTTTCAATCTAACCATGACGTATATTGACAAGTCTGAGGCCGTTTTATGGTAACTACATGTAAATACTGTTGTTGTTGTTGTAGGTTTATTAAATGTCCTTTTCGAATTTTCAAGTTGCCTCTTCTTTAGCAGCGGTGTAGTAATGGGGGTGGGGGGACATACAAATAAAAGTTAATATACTATTGAGTTTATATATACTTTATTAAACTAGCAATTGATAGAACATAACAGTATTATGTGTAGTAATGGGGTTGGGGGAGGGGTGGTGGGTAAAAGTGGGGGGTGGGGGGGGGACTGGGTGACGCAGTGGATTCAGACCGTGCCATTTTGTATTTTTAAGAACCCTGAAACACTAGCAACTGCATCTCACTATCATAATCATACTAGTTACCCAAAACAAGTACAACGTTTAATCAACTTTTTATATACAAACCTACTGCTACATGAACTTAAAACGAAAGTAAGCACAATACCTACTCACAAAGCAGGTTACTATACAAAATCCACTGAATGCAGTAACAAACAGACGGAAATTATACCTCGAACAAGTTCAAACAATACTTACATGTATCTGCCAGGATCTTCCAGTTCTTGGAGATCTTTTGCAACGATGCCATTACAGTTATGCCTGTTCCAAGACCAAACATTTAGGTTTTTGCCTTTGGTTTTAACCTGATGATTCGGACACCATTGTTCCGTCATGGTGTTTTCCCGCCTGCTAGGGGCGCGGCTTATTATTACGTCAAAATGTATGGCACTCTAAATTTTTAACGTAGTACTTTCAGCGTGAAAATCACTACTTTTTAAAATATCGAGTTAATTAGGTCATCAAAATCAATATTACACTTATAACGTTTTGTTTTTAATGCTATATCTATTGCTCAAAATTGAAAAAATGTGCAAGACAACGTTATAATAGATGACGTCATTTTCAAAAATTAAACACTATTGGCGACAATACAAATGATCTGGGGGTACCTATACGTTTCCATACAGAAGGGCAGTGGAGAAAAACGGTACGAGAGAAACGTCGTATTAAAACGTATGAGGTTTGTTTGTATTCAATTAACGTAAGAGATAAGATGTCAAATATGTTTTTCTCTGGATACTTACAGTGTTTTGTTCTTGCCCAGCCAATTACACTACAACCGGTATGACGTAAATTGCTATATTGAGACTACTAACTAACTAGCTATTATATTGTTATATAAGTCGACATCAGTAACTGACAAGTTGCTGGCAGTACTTAACAAGCTTTTAGGCAAGTTAGCTACTTACTTATGTCGACATGATCATACAAATAAGTGGCCTTTTATGGAAGAAGAAAGGAAATATAAAAAGATCGGACAGGAAAAGAAGCATTCAAGGACGACAGTCAACCACCAAACACAAAAACAAACACGCAAACAGAAAACGAGAAGGCAAAAGTAATAATAAATGCAAACGACATCACAAACACAAAATACATTGGTATTATTTTTCCGACAACAGCATTGTAACATATAATTTCTGTGTGACCTAACACTTATTCAGAAATATTATAATATGCAATAAACATATTAAACTCTAGTTTCTATTTTTTTATTCCATTCACATAGCAATGTGACGTGACATATCAACGTGACATCGCAAGTAACCCTTAATGCAAAGGACATATTGCTCAGTATTTTTTAAATTCAAATTGTTAAAGTTTTGCGCTAGTAACTGGTCACTTTCTCAGAAAATGTAATCACTAGAGCTTTTAAATTTTGTTATTAGTAGTACTTGTATCATGGGTAGTATATAATTTGATATGTAGTGATAGAATACAGAATAAGGCCAGGGTTTTAGTCTTACCTGCTGTAGCAGACAAAATAATTATGCGCCACTTATTTTGAAAACTATCAGGAATATAACTTTCAGACTTGGTCAGTGGATGTATTAGGACATAAATTATACATCTGTCAGGCCTATGTGTGACAATGTCCTTGGCATTTATGTTAAAATAAAACCACTCCATTTTTGGGGTTTGGCCAGGCTGGTTAAAGCCGTTTAGATTCTCAAAATATGTAAGTTTTTTTTATCAACAAAGACACTTACCAACTTTTAGTTTTCTTATATCTGTTATACGTATGGAGCTACTCAGTTTTACCGAAGAAGTGCCACATAACTGAGAGACATAAGGCAATCTCACGCTATAGTACAAAGCATTGTGATCGTTGTACGATGGCAAATGGGACATTACATAAGGACGGACGAACGTACAGACTCGGTAAAACAGTGTTTTTTTTCAGGAAAAGAATCAAGGACCATAACTCTAGTTTAGCTATTCAGATCTATCTGATTTTTAAACTTGACCAAGCTTTTATTAATATTAATAATCTAGCCAAGATTGGTAAAGATCAAGTACAAAATGAAGGCGTTAGAGTGTAAACAAGCCATAATATGGCATTTTTTAGTAAAAGAAGGGCCATAACTCTGGTGTTACTAAACAGATCTGGCGGGTTTTCGAGCATGTGCGAGCTTTTATTAATATAAATATTCTGTTAGGTAACTTTATGGTATTCAGTAAAGATGAAATACAAATTAACTCTGCCAAAGTGTAAACATTGCAGAATATGGCATGTTTCAGTAAAACACGGGCAACAACGCCGATTGACGAAGTTTGGTAAATACTGTTTGCTGTGTCGACAAGACACAATATATCATTTTTTCCTTAGATCGAGGGTTATAACTTTGCTGTTTATTATCCGATATTGGTGTTTTTTTTAACACGTTTGGGCTTTCATCAATAATAAGATTCTGATACAGTTTGGTAAAGTAAAGGTGATAGAGTGTTGACAAGGCAAAATATTCCATTTTTCATTATATCAAGGACCATAACGCTGATGTTTATTAGCCGATATTGGTGGTTTTTGAACTCGTCCGTACTTTTGTGGATATTAGGATATTAAACTTGCAACAATGACAAATTTCTATGAAAGGAACTGCAGGGCACAATAACCATAACTATGTCCTTATTTACAGTTATTTTCCATATCCGGAACGTAACTCGAAAATTACTAAATATATTTTACTGAAACTTTGAACAATTATAAAAGACAATGGGATGAAGTGCAGTGCACAAGAAGCATAAATACATCCTTATTATTTTTTTTAGTTAATCCCTTGTCCAGAACATAAGTCGAACTGCCTTGGAACAATGATAGAGGGAAATTGGAGGAAGTGCAGTTGACAAGAACCCTAACTTCTTTATTTGTATTAGAGTTATTTCCCCTCGTGATTTTAAACTTGTAATTCTTGCCTGGATTATAACTCAAAAAGAGTATGAGAGTGGACCTTTGGAAACGGCAGAACACGATAAATACGAAATATTGCAGTCTCGGTTTGATTGAAACTGTTCATGAACGGTAGTGAAATATGCTTGCTACCGTTCACGTCCCCTAGCCCCGGGTTGAGCAGAACTCAATATTCATAACATTTATAGTACAGAATGTTTAACCATCTCGAAGATGGCATGCTTATGGCGGCAGACATAACTGCTTAACATATTTCAGAGAAACTTGGAACAACGATAGAAAGCACTGAGAGAAAGTGCAGTGCGCAAGAACCATAACTATATCTTTATTATTTCTAGAGTTAATACCCTGTGTAATGTTATGCTTTTAATTTTTGTCCGGAACATTCCTCGAAAACTGCTACTATTTGCGTATGTCTATGGTACTGTGAAATTGTCTCTTCAATTTCATTTCTTACATTTGTACAATAAAACACATTTTAAGTCAATCAGCATCCTTTGGTTCTACCGATATTCTTGATGTTTAAGTGGTTCTTTTCACAAAGATTAGCATAAGAGTAACCATTTGTTTTATTTAACAGATAATGTATGGTGCTGAGGTCCATATGCAAGTTTATGGACTGGGCAGTCAGACCTAGAATGTTATATGGACCGAAGCGAAGCTGAGGTCCATATAACGTTCTAGGTCTGACTGCCCAGTCCATAAACTTCATATAGACCTCAGCACCATACATTATTTGTTATATTATACCGAATCTGACCAACAAATTAAATCAATACGTTTTATGATTTATTTTGACGTCGTTTTTTCCACACGTCCGTTAATATAGCTATCGGACCGGGCGCCCGGTCAATATGCAACTTTATGGACCGGATGACGTCACATTAAACAAAGAATGGAATATGCAAATGAGGTATAATATATTAGTTTATTACGTCTGTGAAGGAAATGACAACCAAAATAAAAGGCTTATCAACGAGATGTCTTAATACAAAATTCGAATGGAATGTATTTTACAAAGCGATTTCATAAAGTTTCGACTAAAATGACACCCAGTATGTTATTCCAGTATGGATTTATTTTGCAGAAAGAGAGTATTTTCAACCGCAGACCTAATAACAAATGTGTTATTAGGTCTGTTTATCAACGTACACAAATAGTTGGACACTTCTAACGTTATCGTTTACTATTGCATGACGTCTTCTCTAGTAAGAACACATGCGTAATATACAGAGGATTTTACATGAGTGCCTGCTTAATATTTTATTAAATAGGCACGAATATGAGATTCTATTTATCACACAACTCCAAAAAAGCCTCATTAGCAACATTTATTCTTGTAGAAGCCTATGTCTGTATGATGACTGTGCCGAACAAGGGAACTACCTTGTCGATTTCCGTAATCCTGTGTTTTTAACGGTAACAAAATTTGACGAGACAATTCCGATTTATCACATACTTCCATATAAATACGTTGTTTTTGAATATACGATACGACATAGACTTAGCTAGTCATATCAATCAGGATGAAGTTGCCGGGCAATAAAGCTTTATCACACGCGTGAAATAAAGGGTTAACAAATGTCATATCAAGGAAATAACCGAATGTTCTTTATGATTCTTTCAGCGGAGTGATAAGGAAATTACCGATTAGTAACGATTATAAACGATGTGTCACTCGTATCGTTTGTCGTCTGTTTGTCATCCTGTTTCCGCGCCAGGTTATTGGCGATACAGCTACATGTGTACGTTGAGCTGTCATCTTTGACCATAACTCTCTACGGAAATGACTTGACTAGTAATGCAAAGAAGATGGAATAAAATAGATGATAGATAGATAAAACTAAAATAAAGAAATAAATAAGGCATTTTACACGGACCATACACATAGTTTAAAAACGTTATAATAAACTCAATTATATAGAACCATCCGAGGATAAAATAACAACTTGTGACCATTCATTTTCTGAATTAGACAATTTCAAATTCAGTGGCTACATGTTAAATCAAATTTCGGAAAGAAAGGTGATGAAGATCTACACTTACGCGACAGACGTGAACACATCAGAATGGGATTACATATATTAATAATATTATTGTTTTTCCCGAAAACAGAGTAGTTAGTTAGCTGAAGTTGACAGTTCAACGAAGTCATTGCTGAAGTATATGATAAATAGAATAAAAAATGTGTATTTTCATATCACACCCTATATCAGGACATCGACCCATATGGTGTCTCAGACCTGATATAGGGTGTGATATGAAAATACCCATTTATTATTTTCTATGTACTCCGCTGTAAGTAAAATACCGAACGATTATTCGGCCTTCATTTACATATTTATTTCGCCAGTGTAATATGATAATATATCAAGGTTTTATTAAACTCCTACATCACAAGTTATGTGATAAAACAAAATATGTAATGACATTATTGTTAAGTGCATGGAACGCCATACAAATAAAATCAATTAATTAAAGAGACGTCTAGTTGAAGAGAGGTCTAGTTCAATTGAAGAGAGGTTCAGTTCAATTGCATAGAGGTACAATTCCAATATTGAATTGGACCTCTCTTCAATTGAATTAAAGCTCTCTTCAATTGAAGTACACCTCTCTTCAGTTGAATTAGACCTCTCTACAAGTATTTGAGTTATGTTAATTTGTCGTTGGGACGACAAACTAACATAAACTCAATTAATTGAACCCCACTTCATCTATATGAAGAGATGTCTAACTCAACTGAAGAGAGGTCTAATTCAATTGAAGAGAGTTACAATTCAGCATTATAAAACCTCTCTTCAAATGAATTAGTACTCTCTTCAACTGATTGAATTATACCTCTCTTCAATTGAATTAAAACTCTCCTCTAGTCTAATTCAATTAAGGAGAGTTGTCGTTCAGTTGAAGAGAGGTCTTATTCAATTAAAGAGAGGTTTAATTCCGTATTGGATCTGTACCTTTCTTCAAATGAATTAACATAAGCTGAAATAATTGAAAAGGGGTTTAATTAAATTTCGAGGTTCAATTCCATTAAAGAGAGATACAATTTCAATACTAAATTTGACCTTTTCAATTGATTTAGACTTCTCTTCAATTCAATGGAACCTTTCTTCGACGTCAATTGAATTTTACCTCTCTTCAATTGAATTAGATCGAGGTTTAATTCAGTTGCAATTTAAGAGAAGTCTAATTCAATTGAAGAGATGCTCTATTCAATTGATGAGAGGTCTAATTCAATTGAAGAGAGGTCTAATTCAATATTGGAATTTTACATTCAATTCAATTGAATTAGACCTCTCTTTAATTACAACTGAATTAAACCTTTAATAGAGATCTAATTCAATTGAAGAGTGGTACAATGTGGTACAATTCTAATATTGAAATATACCTCTCTTCAATTGAATTAGACCTAGCTTCAATTCAATGGAACCTAATTTCAATTGAATTAGACCTCTCTTCAAATAATTGAAGAGCGGTTTAATTAATTGATTTTCTGTTAATTTGGCTTCAATATATGTGTCACTGTAAAATGGCAATGTCATATGATTCATGTCAAAAAGCAATAGGGTTTGCGACCTACACGCTCGAAGTAAAGGGATCATATAAGAATTTATGATACATTTGTTTTTTTTTGTTGCTTTTTAATTTATTGCTGACTTAACATAGTTAATAGTAGACTTTCTAACTAACTTAAAATTATCAATGCTGATATTGATTCGATTCGACCGCTACTTATATATTAAATGTAACTTTAAGCAGCATTTCTGATTTGATTTGTTATCAACTCACTGGAAGTGAGTTTAATATTTACTTTCCTTTCTTGGTTTATGAGTTGTAATAATCTGTTACTATTATTTTTTTTTATTTTTTTTTTATCTGCTGTCGACTACAATAGCTCAGACATTGTCAATATACTCTGTTAAATGGAAGAAAATAGCAGTTGCTCCAGCAAAGGTACGGGGAACTGGAATGTCTACTCTCTGTTTTTCTGTGACAATTCCTCACAGCAACCGTGTTTTGGACATGGTAGCCTATAACCGCTGCGGGTTTCAATCCTACTGGGAGCTCGACTTGTAAGTGAGGAAGTATCGATTCTTATAGATGGCGGGATTGGTTCTACCCAGGAAAAATGTGTGGTTTGCCTCCACCACAAATAAATCGACCGTCATATATGCATGTGTTGAAAATGATGTAAAAACACCATACACATGCAAAACATGGTAGACGACCTATCAATCGTATCAAGATCACATGGGAGGTCAAAGGAATAGTTTCTTGCATCGGTTACTTCTGACTGATGGAATAACACATTAGGAATTGCAAGAGGTGTTTCAGTATGACGTCTCCGAATTCGATGTTTCATATGCCAACAAATGCATCCATGAATCGTTGAATAAGATGGAGAAAACACAACCTTCGACACTATATATGTACAGGATCACTGTCGTGCAGTGTACCAGAATCATATCGCTGAAATGGCTTCTCCAAAACACGGTAAAGTTGCATTTTAAACACTGCCAAAACCGTTCAATGCGCTGGTTTGATGTAGATCCCCCACTTAAGTAGCTATTTATGCCCGACATCTCATCACCATGACCATATCGTAGTACTCTTTGTAAATCTCTTACCGTATTATTTTCTGTACCACAATCACCACGAACAACTCTTGGTACTCTTCCAATGTGTTTAACATAGTTTAGATAAAAGTGTGCGACGATTTTTGTGTCATTGTTAGAGTTACATGCTTTTAGCCATAATATTTTCCGTGAAACCCCATCGATTCCACCATGGATTGCTTTCCCAAAAGGCTAACGCTTATCGTACCCACCGATGTGTATGAGCTAATTGGATCTCCTATTGTAATATATCCTCCAGAGTAAAGCTCTGAACTTAGCTGTACACCCTCAGGATCCCTAGCTTTAAGCATACACCCTAGTTTCTTGAGTTAATCGGAGGTTAGTTTTGACAGTGATTACCTTCCACAGTGTCCTGTATCAAGAACTGGAATATCCTCGACGATGTAACTACGTTTGGCAGGGGACTTGATACGTTATACCATCTCAGATTTAAACGCTGTCCTATTTTTTTTTAATTGCCGTAACGTAACTACTATATTATGCACATATAGCAAAACCCCGCATATTTTTTTCTAGGTATATCCTTAATTAAACCAGTAACAAATTAAGTCTTCCCGGTTTTAATTTTCCTCTAAATGAGTTAGAACTGCGGTGAGTGGAACGAACTTCAACCAAACCAGAGAGATACACGCCTGAAAAAACAAGGATAATTGTTTGTGTTTTAAAATATTGCAAATGTTATTTACAACTTATTTAAATCTCATATTGCATGCATGTATGCTTGTAACAAGCATACATGCATGCACTATTAGATTTAAATAACTATAAAGCAAAGAGGTTGGGCTACAAGTTATAACAACGTATAGTAACAACCCTTGTTACTTAATTAGCCATTTTTATGTAGAGGCAAATAATCTTATTGGGTCGGGTTCATTTTAAGATTTAATGAATTAAAATACAATAAGGTAGTGCAACGGTTGGTGGATAGATCGAAGTTGCTCATGTAAAGGACCCTAGCCGTTATAAACACGGAAAATAGTGGACGTGGTGTTAATATGTATTTACTATGTCGTCCTAATAAAACATGTTTTAAAATGCTTACACCTACGAAACACTCCGTACCAGAGGTCGAGTGGTTAACGACGAAGCGTTGTAAACCTTTTCCCTTCTCACTGTTGCGGGTTCGAGTCCCACTGGGAGCTCAGCTTGTAAGTAAGAACATGTAGATTCTTACGCATGGTTATACAGTTCTGGTTCTACACAGGAATAAGTGGGTGGTCTACCTCCACCACAAAAAAATCGACCGCCCTACATAGCCTATACGGTGCTGAAAAATGACGTTACACACCAAACAATATATATTCTATACCTACCAGAGATATGACACGCTCCCTTCATAAAGTATGTAGAGTGTGCGTCACAGCGAGGTTTCTGAAGACACCATATTTACATTGACTAAATTTTAAAAACCACGCGTGCATGCATAACACTTAAATTTTAGGCGAGAGCGAGACATTTCGAAAGTAAAACATTGAACATCTCGGATATAATCATTACAACAACAACAAAAATGCCAGATCGGCGTGATATCCTTCTCTTTAGTGAGTTGTATTTAAGGTCTAGTCAGTTGAAATACGGTGGATGTTTATGTGGTCATAATGCGTGAGGTCATCTGAAACTCGGAATCGGAATAAGATGGAGTCGTGACTCATTTTTTCTACCTACTGTATGGGAGAGCGGCATATCTCTAATGTAGATACAGCATTCATAGGAGCGATGATTCTTACCACAGACATGTTAATATTTGTTATTAGGTCTGTGTTCTCACAGATAATTTCCGCATACATTACGTCTTCTCAGTCTGCACCTTAGCAATCAAGAGAAATATGATAAAGTTGGTTCTATAGATTATACTGTGATTATGATGTAATTGGTTCAATCTAAAGATTATATTGTGATTATCTTAACAGCATGGGGCTGATCGCATTTGGTTGCTATTCAGGTATTCAAACTAATACGTGTATACACATATGTACCTTTTGATAATCTTCTCTCGCAACTCTCAATGCGGGGAACCCACACAACTTTTGAAAAATGTTCGCATTAGAAAACATGGCGGAAACGTCCACATCAGGTGTTTCTTATCTGAATAACTTTTTTATTACTTAACCGATTGCGATAAAATAAAGTCAAAAGAATATACCAAAATAATCCCAACCATCGGTACAAAACGTCTTTAGACTGTCTATAGCCGTTTGTTACTGATGCTCGACGACTTTTTCTTGTGTCCATACAAATAAGGATAACGTTTGCATTTGTTCGCGATTTTCAGTCAAAAAGTTAAATCTGCTCATTGTAGGAATCATTGATACCTATATTTTATCAATCATTTCTTTTAAAATGTATGATATACTTGTATTTTTACGAAAATGCAGAAACGTTTGAAAAAAAAATGGAAATCAAGTCTTTTGAATATCGTTTGCATCGGTTTGAAAAGGAATATCGTTTGCATTAAAATTACAAATTAAAACCAACTATGCAAAACGGTACTAGTATTCCTTATTTGTTTTAATATTTATTTTCAATATATCCTTTGCATCGGTTTTGCAAGTATGTCATCTGCTTAATTTTATTTAATTCAAAATAGTCTATAAATAAACTCTTTTATGTGACAACTGGTAACGTTGGAGACATTGTGCTTTTGATGTTTTCAGTAGTCTGTCTTGCACAAATACCCATCATTTCAAACGGCTTGACTTTTAAAACGCAATAATAAATTCTTCCCGTACATCTACTTTGATCAACTTTAATGCTTATAATAATAAAATATTAAGCAAGCTGTACACATCACTCTCTCAAACATGATTGTTGAGTTCGAATTTGTGGTAACTGAGAATAAATTTTAGATGTTTCTCTAAGTTCAATGAAAAACAACACTCGTTTATTAATATAACTTACCCTCACGTGTTTATAAATATTTTTAAATGATTAGTAATCATGGTAATCAATTAATTATTTAATACTTACCTTATAAATTATTTACTGGTATTAATAAGGCGAGACATTTTTCCCATTGCTTTGCGAATGTCGATTGTTCTTAGTATCCACGTTCAGGTGATTCATGACCAATAGAATTAACCTAAATATTAAAATTGGAGCCGAAAATGACTTAGAACAATATAATTATGAAAAACAACTTTATAATCTTTTTCGCCAGAATAGTTTCATCTATTATATAAAGCAGTAAATAATACTTATAATATCAAATGTCCTGCAGGGCTGGTATATTAAACTCTTTAGGCCATCCTTAATAAACAGTTTGTTTGCAGTTTCCCTGCCCAATATTTCATAAATGGGTATATATTTTACCAATTGCTTTGCAATAAAGGGACCCATAGCAATCTTGAAGTTATTCATTAAAGTTTAAATTATGATTCCAGTATAACCTGCTTGTATATAATTATATTAAAGGAAATATAATATCAAATTATACTTCTTTCTTCTGTCATAGATTTTAAATATACTGTTGGTTTAATATAATCAACAATTAATAATATGTAAAAACAATTACTTTGAATTATTGAAATAAATAATAAATAATTATTTAAAACATGCAAGATATTTGGAAAAACTAACCCGACGCCACGATGTTTAAATACATCAAGATTTCCGTGTGCCTCTTCAATTGAATGGTTATATCCAGGACAGGTATAAGTCATTTTGCAACTTAAAATAACACAATTATAATATATGCAGAACTCTGCAGTTGCAATTAAGACACTATTTGATATGGGATTATTCAATCAAGTTTAATAATACTGGAAGGATCATTTGTGGTCCAATTCTTAAAGTTTTTACTTCGAACGACCCTATCACACCCCTACAAACAACACACACCCTTCCATCGAAAGAAGAAACACAGTTGTGCAAGGAGCTAGAGGTTCAACTACTAAGTAAAACCCATTGTTCCTACAATAAGCTAATCGCCACAAAAAAAACGTGTTTGTTAAAATAGCCACTTGCCATAAGAAATTTTTACAAACACTTTTTAGCTTTATAAAGAAATTATAAGATATTTCACTCCATATAAATGTTATTTATTATCTTCATCTTTTCTGAATTGTGTGACTATACTACATTAAATGATCTTCATAACGAGTATTGTCTATAACAAGTATTGTCTATAGCATGTTTCGATGTATTGTTTGTTTAAAAATCAGTTACTTAAATAATATTGACTTACAATAGTTTCGCATAAAACAAATATAAAATCAAATTAGTTCTCATTTAACTTAATGAAGAGGGAAAAGATTTAATAATAACTATGTAAAAAGAAGATAATGATTACTGCTGTGTTTCAATTGTAAAACTAAACTTAAAATAAAGATAACAAGAACTTAAAGGATTTCGGTTGCATACCATTCATAGGTCAAAAATGAGCCTTAACGATATAAACTTACTGCCAAAAGCTACACTGTCCAACAGTTTTCATTGAAGTAAGTAGTTTTTAAAAAAAAATCTGAAAAAATGCATCAATAACTGCTAAAAACTGTTAGTTACAATAGGCTCTGAAAAATTTCATCTTTATCTTCTAATTTTTAGCGCGAAACTATTTCAAGTCAATATGTCTTAAATATCTCATACAGACATGAATTATTTCTTTTCTTCTCAAATCATAAATGGATACCATTTCTTTATTACATGCCAGAGAATAAAGTTCTTAAATGCATTTATGATGAAAATAAGATGTTTTTTGCTGCTCCTGTAAAATATTCTAAAAGTGAATTCGATAGTTTCGCGTTAAACCCTTGAGATGTTTCCTGTGCCAAACTAGCAAAAACACATATAACTTACCGACTTCTTCGCGGATATCTGTTTTAAGTACTAGCAAAACACATATGACTTACCGACTTCTTCTCGGATATCTGTTTTAAGTACTAGCAAAACACAAACGACTTACCGACTTCTTCGCGGATATCTGTTTTAAGTACTAGCAAAATCGACTTCTTCGCGGATACCTGTTTTAGGAAGCACTTTAATTTAAAATCAGTAAGCCATAGACACATGTGACCATACAATATATACAATTACACTTTTTTTAACAGACGTAGCAAGATTCGTACATCAGCCTTAAATAATACAAAACAAAACAAACAAAAAATATATAGTAAAAATTGTGACATACATGAACATGTCTCAAGTTGCAATTCAGAATTCACGGAGAAGGTGACTAAACATGCAGAGATAAATTAATGTGTTGGTTGTTGTATAATAGATAACCATATTTTTGCTATGCAGATATAAGCACATTAACACCCAGTTCAAACAGGATCAAGATTTTCAATCGTGGCTTACCACCACACCACACACAATTACATACGGATAAGTAAAACGAAAACGAGTAAAATTACACACAATTAAACACGACCTTTTTAGCAAAATTACAAACAATTCTACAATTGAATCATGGAATTACAAACAATTGAGACATGGAGTTTCAAATACATCAGATCAATTCATTGTTAATGTTTTTCTTATTTCGAATGATTTAAAAATATACACACTCAGAATTTTAATTTCCTTTTCATTTTTACTGTTAAAACGTTCTTTTAATTTGAACTTGCTCGGTCGATTCCAAAGATACTTATTAGTATATTTTTTCGAATATCTTTAAAATGATCGCATTCTAAAATGAAATGAAATTCGTCTTCAATCTTGTTGCAGTGGATGCATATGTTATCTTCTAATGGTATACTTCTAGGTCTATGCTACCTAACAGTATCTACAGCAAGGTTGTGAGATGAGACAATTAATATGGCTATCGCTATTCTAACTGTGGGTATGTCTTTGCAATTAAGAAGTAATTGAAAATCAAAACTAACAATTTCTTGAAAAAAAATTGCTCTCGTTGAAATTTCTAAACGTTCAAGCCAAAATTGTATATTATTATCATGAAGTCGTTGGTTAAACATACCTAAGCAAATATTCACTCTGGTTAAGCCACACGTAGTAAAAACCCATTGACGATAATAAATTGCGAACTAAGGTTACCCATGATACTTTGTTTGGGTAAATATTAGCATCTGTTTTCAGCACATCATAAATAAGTTTGCAATATTTGTTTTCACTACTATTTAAAATATTTAACCAATATTTAATGATTCTATACAATATATTATTTATAAGGCTAAACCTACCTAGGATACCTTATACAAAATCATTTTGCATTGTGCGTTTTACATTCAATATACGTTTGCAATAAAGTGTATGGATTCTTTCAATATTGTTTGCAATTGTGAAATCCCAAAACTTCACAAGTATAATTTAAAATGGGCAATATAAGCATATCAAATAGTTCTAGCCTATGAGCTATTGAAACATCTGCACATTTTAAAAGATACTTATTTAGTTTGAATATTGCTTTTTGTGCTTTTCCAGCTTACGTTAATTGCGATTCACAGAAAGAATCGCCTTGGGTAAAAAAAAATCCAAGGTAGGTAAGCGAGTTAACTTTCAATTTGTACGCCATCGAAAAGAAAATTTAATTACGTGGTAATAATCTAGCTTTTCTGAAAACAATTATTATCATTTGTGTTTAACATTCACTTTTAACTTCCATCTCTCGCAGTATTCAGGTAAAATGTCAAGACCTTTTTGAAGACCTTCGGCGCTTTCCGAGAAAAATAACAATGGCATCAGCATATAAGAGTAGAAATAATTTTGTCATGTATACATCAATACCATCAAATTTATTTAAAATGAAATATTCCTCAAAATAGAGAAAAAAAAAGGAGATAAACACTCTCCTTGACGCACTCCAAGCATACAGGTTAACTCGATGCTTAAGGTGTTATTATATTTAACTCGTGACTTAATGCTATTATACATGCTTTTAACTATCTTTAACAGTTTATCTCTCACACCCAATTGTATTAGTTTATACCACATACTGTTTCTGTCTATATAATCAAAGCTTTGCTAAAATCAATAAAACTACAATCCATTTTCTTACCACTATTTATCATACGTGTAATAAGCCCATGAAGAACACATATATTATCAGTTGTACTCATACCACTGCGAAAGCTTGCCTGAGCTTCAATATATACATTGTAACTTTCAGCCCAATAATTTAAACGATTATTTAATAGTCTCGTAAATAATTTACCAAGCGTACTTAATAATGTAATTCCTCTATAATTATCTGTGTCATTAACTGAACCTTTCTTATGCAGTGGAATAACATATTCTTCTGACCACGACTCAGGAAAAATACCTGTGTTCAATATAGTGTTAAATAATGTGTATAAATACGGTAATAATTGTTGGACACCGTGCACAAAATATTCATTTAAAAGATAATCCGGACCAGCACTTTAGGTACTACCAAACAAATATGAATATATTGATACCGATACCTTTATTCAAACCTCTGTATCACCACTACAGAGGATGAACGAAATGAATTAAATCACGGCATTTCTTAAGTAAAAATATTCTCTAATATACTTTTCCAATTCAATTTATCAGCTAATGAAGGCAGCATTATTTATAAATTTATAAATTAGTAGTACACATTTATATATACTTGGAAGAGGTAATACGTAGTATAGCTTTATATTAATGTTTACGAATATCATCGTACAAGTGACAAACTAAAATAAAGTGGTACTCATCTTCAATATCTGTAGAATAACACATTAAACAGTATTGCTCGTTTCTATTTTGTTCTTTTTCTGGCATATCTACCAGTTTCTATTCTTAATGAAGGAGACGATAGACGTAATCTAGACAAATACAATCTTAAGGAAAACGGAAATTTATTCAAGTATGTTTCGTAAATGAATTCTACCTTGAAACGTTTATACATAATTGAAACCTGCTTATCTGTCAAATCGCTATTCCATATATGGATAAAACAATCGACTACTTTTTGCTTGAAAACAGTGTATAAGGTTTTACAATCAATATTATCAGGGTTAACTCATGCATAGACAAATCCATAATTATCAAGGAGCGTCTTAACTCCTCGCGCCCATTATTTCCACCGTTTTTCACGATTCAATTTAGTCTTTATACAAAGTCGATAATATAACTTTATCAGAATAAACCACTTTGCACCACTATTTAATGATTTTAATATATTTTGCTATATACAGCGGATATCGACAGGTTTTTACTTTCAAAATTTGTTTACACAATTTCAAATGGATTCTTTCTATATCTTTGGAATTGGATTTCCCCTAGATTTCACTTCCATAACTTAAAATTAACCCCACAAACGTATCGAATAATTGACAAATCGTATACGGCTTTAAATGTTCTCGTAATTGCCAGCAACAAGTTAAGCGCCTTTAAACCCTTACCAATTAAACATTCTTGATTAAGAGAACAAGAACCCGTATAGTTAAAAACAAACAGTGTCTAGATAATAAAAAGTGCTTAACACATCTACCTTTTTATTATCGTGTGTCCACTTCTTCTCTTGCTTTAGTGGTCCCATTGTATTAAAAAAACATTACTTTAGTTTTAGAAATAACTACTTCTAACTCCCATATTTTACAATAATCAAGCAACAAACCTAACCTATGTTGGAGTTCGGTCGGTGAGTTACACTGGATAACCATGTCGTCGGCAAACAACAATAATATAAGAGAAATATCATCAACGCTTAAACCACATTTTTCGTCTTCTTGAAGAAATAGTTCCAAATGTTCAATATTTTTTTTTTTAGAAATTGCAAATGCAAAAGTTGAAATCCGACTTTCAATGTTTTAACTCAATAAAAGATGAAAGCAGCTAGACCATGTATTTCGAAACAATTATTATTGATCAGGTTGATCAAAGTAGATGTACGGGAAGAATTTATTATTGCGTTGTAAAAGTTAAACCGTATATAAATGATAAGTATTTATGCAAGATAGACTACTGAAAACATCAAAATCACATGTCTCCAACGTTACCAGTCGTCACATAAAGAGTTTATGCATGTAATGTTTGGAATTAAATAAAAATAAGTAGATGACATACTTGCAAATCCGATGCAAAGGATATATTGAAAATAAATATTAAAATAAATAATGAATACTAATAAACGATATTCCTTTTCAAACCGATATGCAAACAATATTCAAAACTTGATTTTCAATTGTTCCCCCAAAAATTTCAGCGTTTTCGTAAAAATACAAGTATAGCATACATTTTAAAAGAAATGGTTGATAAAATATAGGTATCAATGGTTCCTACAATGAGCAGATTTAAATGTTTGACTGAAATTCGTGAAAAAATGCAAACGTTATCATTATTTGTTTTGACAGAAGAAAAAAGTTGGTCGAGCATCAGCAACAAACGGCTATAGACAGTCTAAAGACGTTTTGGACCGAGGGTTGGGACTATTTTGGTAGACTTTATTTTATCGCAATCGGTTAAGTAATACAATATTTATTCAGATAAGACTCACCTGATGTGGACGTTTCCGCCATGTTTTCTAATGCGAACGTTATTGAAAAGTCACGTGGGTTCCCCGCTCTAGTATCCTGCATTAGAAAATATGTACCTTGATTTATAAACCGGTGAACCAGCATGTTCAATAAGTGCCGTAATATTTACGAATTAAATAGTATGCCCTCGCTACCGAAAGTTAATGTGTCCGGGGCTTAAATCTGCATAAATTATTGGATTAAAATATTGTGCAGAAAGGTTCATCACATGGAGACAATGATCTCCCCAACCTTGGTCCAAGGTGGCAGCAAAAGTCAGTCAAACTCGTGTCCGGGCCATATCTCTGCAATGAGTAATAGGGATGGATCAATGACGTCACATACGATGTAACCTCTCAATACGATGACCTACATAATAAACGTTGACTGTTTCAGTTTATATTTAGAACATGCCATATCTAAAATCGAGTCATATTGGATCATAACGATATTTGGCAGAAAGGTTAATCTCACTGAGACGTGGTCTCGTGAACTTCTCCCACCAAAGTAGGGTCAACGATCCGGCAAAGGTTAACATTCAAAGGGCAAGGAGCGTCCGCGCCCAAGTTGATAGTCTCTGCCTTGAAATCACTTGCCCTTCAATGCTGTAGGTTCGATCTCTCAGGAGCCTTATGTAAGTAAGCTATCCAGCTGGCTTGCCGAACGTCAATGGTTCTACCCAGGTGACCTCCAGTGCATTTACCCGGAGGGGCACCTGCATGGGGTCTTCCTCCATCAGTGGAAGCTGAAAAGTCGGCATGTGACCTTAATCCAATTCAATGCAAAGGCCAAACTCATATCCAGGCTATAATGTTGTACATTTCTCAACTAATTCTTCATAAATTAGGCAATGACGGCTTTTTTTAATTCTTCTTTGGAAACAGCAAACCCGAATTGACCGCGGGTAGGCTGCCATTTTCTGTTATGACGTCACGTTCCCACCAACGGTGAAAAAATGAAGGTACAATATAAAGAAATAATTAGATATAAGTTTTTTTAGATCACCTGAGCCGAAGGCTCAAGGTGATCTATTGGGATCACTCTGCATCACCTGAGCCGAAGGCTCAAGGTGATCTATTGGGATCACTCTGCGTCCGTCGTCCGTCGTCGTTAACTTTTCCTCAAACGACTTCTCCTCAGAAACCGCTTGGCTAATTTTAATCAAACTTCACATGGATGATCCTTAGATAAATGCCTTTTAGATTTGTTAAAATTAGGTCAGCGCGACTGCCAAGATGGCCGCCATTACCATATATAATCGAAACCTTAAAAAATCTTCTTCTCCAGAATCGTTGGACAGATTTCAACAGTTTTTTTTTAAATGATTATCAACTCCTAGACTATCAAGTTTGTTCAAGTAAAGTCCCCGGGATTAAAAATGGCCGTACCCCGGGTATCCAAAGTTTGTATATTGAGATTATGCATGTTTTTCATATAGGCATATAGGAAAAAACTTTAAAAAATCTTCTTCTCTGAAACCACAAGGCACAGAGCTCTCATGTATTACATGTAGCATCAGCTTATGGTCCTCTAATAAGTTTGTTCAAATGGTGACCCTGGGGTCAACTTTGTCTCCGCCCCGGGCGTCACAGTTTTACACTGACTGATATAGGAAAAACAATTAAAAAATCTTCTTCTCGGAAACTACAAGAGCCAGAGGTTTGATATTTTGCATTTACTATAAGCCTATGGTCCTTTACCAAGTTTGTTCAAATGGTGACCCTCAGGTATCATTTGACCCCCGCCCCAAGGGTCACATGTTTTGCATAGACATGTATAGGGAAAAACTTTAAAAAATCTTCTTCTCTGAAACTGCAAGAGCCAGAGGTTTAATATTTTGCATTTGCTATAAGCTTATGGTCCTCTACCAAGTCTGTTCAAATGGTGACCCAGGGGTCAAATTTGGGCCTGCCCAAAGGGTCACAGTTTTACATTGACTTATATAGGAACAAAATTAAAAAATCTTCACCTCTGAAACTACAAGAGCAAGAGGTTTAATATATTTCATTTACTATAAGATTATAGTCCTTTACCAAGTTTGTTCAAATGGTGACCCTGGGGTCATATTTGGCCCCACCCCGGGGGTCACAGTTTTACAAAGACTTGTATAGGGAACAATTTAAAAAATCTCTTTCTCTGAAACTGCAATAGCCAGAGGTTTAATATTTTGTATTTACTATAAGCTTATGATCCTTTACCAAGTTTATAAAAATGGTGACCCTGGGATCACATTTGGCTCTGCCCCAGGGTCACATGTTTTACATAGACTTTTATAGGGAAAAACTTAAAAAATCTTCTCTGAAACCACAAGGCACACAGCTCTCATATATTACATGTAGCCATGGGGTTACATTTGGCCATGCCCCAGAGGTTACACTCTAGCACCTTCATTTTGTATTTGATCTTTACCAAACTTTGTCAGTGTCTTTATATCAATGTTGGTAAACAACAGAGGCCTCATTTCTTGAACAATCTTAACCAAACTTACACAGATTGTATATGACCATAATATTTCGAAGAAGTTCGATAATGCATGGACCATTACTCAGGTGATCGATATAGGGCCATCTTGGCCCTCTTGTTTCAAATAAAGTTGACGAGAAAAAAATAACGTAACTTACTTTATTTTTTACATGTAATTTAATTTTGTAGGTAAATATTAATTCAATACGTCATACATAAATTAATATGAGATGTTATATAGAGTTATGCCGATATTATGGTGGCATATAACCGCCGTCGTGATAATTTAGTCGGGATATCTTTAAGCCCTTATAATTCGACTTATAAGAAAAACTACTCCAGAAAGTATCGTGACAAATGTCTTTGCTAACTCACTGTAAAGTCGCGATAATGCTCTGGAATGACAGTCAAGTTAGACTGCTACACAGCATGGAGTGAAACGGGACATGCGCAGTGAAGCAGTCTATCCCCTCCTCCATTTTCACTAAAATCCGAGTGATCCGAAGATTAAAAACTAACGCGACATATTAATTGAGCATGCCACTTTAGAGCATTATCATGACTTCATGGTTAAGGTTTGTCTTGATACTTATCTAGACTGTATCACGACAGTGTGGTTCGTATGGTCTGTAGACAGTGTATAAGGTTATTATGGTCTGTACACACAGTGTATAAACCTATTATGCCCTTTTAACAGTGTATAAGATGCTGATGGTATGTATACATCGTACATAGTTCGTATGGTCTGTGTACAGTGCATAGGGTTATTCTGATCTGTACATAAGGCTTTTTAATACTTCTTTGGAAACACCAAACCCGAATTGACCGCGGGGAGGCTGCCATTTTATGTTATGTTCCCGCCAACGTTAAAAAAAGGACGGTAACATATAACGAAATAACTAGATATAAGTTTTTTAAAATGAAATTGGCGAGAAAAAAATAACGTGAATGGCTTTGTTTTTACTTATAATTTAATGTTGTCGGTATGTATTAATTGAAATACGTCACACATAAAATAATATGAAATGTTATATAGCGTTATGCGATAAAGTGTTATCGTCATATCCACATATAAAAGCACATTTCGAGGAAAATTATCCCACGATCGCCTACTATTAAGACGTTATGACGAAATATATATGTCATGAACAAAAATTATTAGGGGGATCCCTATGCGTTTCCATACACCATAGAGTAGGAACTCACTAGTTTAGGTTTTAATACTTGGTCCGTATTCTAACATGAACGATTTATTCATACTCTGTCAGTGGGTATGTTAGCGTGTAGAACATTTATGACTGCGTCTCTATATTCACGGAAACCCATTTCCAATTACATTAATTTAAGAGACAGAAATTTCCGAAGAAATGTAAACAAATCAGTGTAATGTAGTAGTCCTCGCAATAAATAATAATATCAAAGAGGAAAACCCAATCAATATGGATTTAATATAACGAGCTTTGACATTTGCAATAACTAAACCTCATAATAAAACCACGCATACGTTAATTAAAGTTTTAGTGTCTGACAATATTTACATCTGTACGCCGTTATAATTCTTCGTAATTATTTTATTGCCGTAAGGTAACCTAGGTTTATGAACTATTCAAGCAGGCTTATCAATCGATTTTTTCTCAAGATTGTGAAAACGATTTATACATGATGGACTATTTGATCTTAACACATGCGCCATATAGAAAAGTATCGCTAAAGCGTCTGTTCCGTACTTTTTTGTATTCGTTTTTGGCTCACGTGAGCCGAAGGCTCGAACTGAGCTATTGTGACCTCTTTTTGTCCGTCGTCCGTCGTTGTCCGCCGTCGCCCGTCCATTGACTTTTGCATGAACGACTTCTCCTCATAAACCGCCTGGACAATTCATATATATGCTTCTGAGGTCAATGGCTTTCTAATTTGTTAAAATTAGGTCAGCGCGACATCAAGACAGCCGCCATTACCATAACAAGTCAAAAACTTAGCAAATCTTCTTCTCAATAATCACAGACTGAACTGACTTATGTACTAGGAACAAACTTGAAAATTCTTCTTCTCTTAAGCCACAAGGTATAGAGATGATAGAGTTATGCGTGTCAATCAAATTCGAATTAAACCATCACGTTTTTTAGTCTCATATTTACGTGCGTATGCATTATATTAATGCAATAGTTTTGTCTTGAAAACTCGATGACTCGGTTTTAGTTCTACTCGATGACTCGGTTTTAGTTCTATACATCAATTTTATATAATTCGTATGATGATGTAAGGCTCTAATAATGTTGTAATCGAAGTACACATTAACTGAATCATATATTCAACCTATAGCAATATAAAGAAGGATAAAAATATCGGACAGGGAAAGCAGCATTCAAGGACAACAGTCAACCACAAAACACAAACACAAACACGCAAACAGACAAACGAGAAGGCAAAAGTAATAAAAAATGCAAACGACATCACAAACACAAAAGGGTTGACAATAGGGTTACCGCCTTGGAACGGTCAGTGACAACAAAGGCTACTGGGGGTTTAAACTGGTTCTAGGGTGGACCAAACCTCACACTTACCCTACTGTCATCCCATTAAAACAGCACAGTGTAAATAAAGAAATCCCCGCCATGATCTAATCTCTAACCAACAAGGCAGCAGTCTAATATGAATTAATATATATGATTTAACAACAAACATTTTCATAAACAATAGGTAATACGAACGTATCACGGCGCTTAGTATAAGGGCATACGAACATTGAATATTGGTTCAGATAACCGCTAGTCCCTTTCATGTTAGACATGCTTCTAAACGTTTTACTATACAGCAACAATGCTGTTGGGTATGCACAAATATAACACGTAATTGTTCCTATCCAGTGATATGGTTTTACATTTAGTGTTTCTCGGCACGTCTACAGAGGCAACTTCCAATAATATATTCTTTATTTTGGAAACTTGTAATCGCAAATGTTGAATGAATGGTAAAACAAATGGTAGGCGTTTGGCTCAAATATGTGAGCAAACTTAGGATGCAAAACACTCTTTACGTTAAATGCAGTTCTGAACTGGTTCAGTTTTTCAAAGAGGAACTTCAACATTTATGAGTTTCTTGTTACAAGGTGTAATGTGATTAAAAAGTCTACAACATCACAGTTGTATCCTTTCTCTAATTAACTGCAACTTTTTTGTTTTACAAACATCTTGGAATTTCTTTGAAAGATAATGTGGAATTAAGTGTGCAGTATATACAATATATAGCGGAAATTCCCGAATTGAGTCTCTTTTGCGTTTCAGTATATGTTAATCTAACATGGTTTATGAAAATACTCAATGCTATTGAGCAGTTTTTGAAAAAGCTATAAAAACCTCTGTCACGTCCTTTAACCGTTAGAATGTCATTTTAAACGATTTTCAACGTCGGAAAACATCCAAAACAACGATCACGTTATTTTAAGGCAACGTTACGTTCAAACAACACATTGAACTTGTTAGACACACGATAAAGCCTGTCCGGTCAGCGAACAATTAAAGAGGAAACCATAGTGGCGAACTGTAAAAGGGTCCACCACCAAGCATGTTCACTCTTACCATATTGTCAAACCGTCAGGTCTTGCTGTGTCAAATTGGTTCCTCCAGACCTTACGTGTTAGTTTGTACCGATACATCCAACATAAGTTGGGTCGTTATGAGATATCTTCAGTTCTGTAAATAATGTATTTTGCAATATAACAAATGAGGCGGTAACAACTAGCAAATATATACTGGAATAACCATTTTCAAGGAAACAATAATGATCGTTATAAATATTAATTTTAAACCTGAAAATATAATGATACCATATCGAGACATTTCGTTTATTACTCATTCCAGGAATTCCAGGACATTATCGGCGAGGAAAAACAGTTTAACAGCATAACAAATCATCGGCTCACATAGCAAGAGTATCAATCAATGTTGCTCTAATTGAATAAACTTGCATGAACCTGATATACTTCCAGCTGAGAACTTCTGAATCTAACTGAATTGGAAAGGCTTGTGTACAGCTTAATGCAAATATGACTTTTTGAGTACCATAAAGGAATGAAAACGCAAAGCATATATTATTGTGTTGCCACTGTAGACGCGCGAATTTTTTTTTTTGATGGGAATACGTTAATATTGTCTTTCTATATTAAAGGGACTAAAGGCGATCGGAAAGAGTATTCAGTGTACATATGCGCTACACTAGGAGCCATGATTCGTTAGTTTTATGAACTTATGGAGGAATGGAACACTATCAACAATTATACTTCCATTGGGTAGCAGATGTGAGGCCTATGTGAAAGTCATTTCTGGACATAGTAGACGCGCGTAAATAGTTGATCGAGTTTTATCTCTGTCTGGGTACCTACAGCCTGTATACTTTTCTGATTTAGATGAATGAATGCTTTGTAAATATGCCTGCTCTAGCTTTCTGTACTGGCTACCGAGATGCTAAATTGTAATTGATATGTACTCGAAGTCTCTATTCATCTAAGCAATTGTCTTAGCGGACACGTACAATTGAGCAGACGGCGAAGAAATTAGTGGTCCTGCCGTAATACACACAGCGGAGCATAACATGATGGCGGTAGTACTAGTCAACATAAAACTTCGCCGCGTTGATCCTAATATATCAGTTTCTAACTTTGAGAGTGAAAGAATAGCGTAGGCTGTCAGTATGTTTACATCTCAAATAGCTATGTCGCTGTAGTCCTTGTTCAACTTATAACGTAACACTTTCATTTTGTAACTGAATCAAATATCTTGACATTCTTGCCGAATATGGTATATAAATGTCGTGTCTAATGATTTCTTCAATATTATGTGCTTCCTAATTTTTCTGCATCTGAATGATTGAAATCGTCTAGTTAGAAACACCAGCTGCAGGCATTGTAATGATTTCCTCCTCTATAAAACTAAGTTCTATTACTTCCTTATAAGAAACGAAAGAACAAATATAAAACTTAAGATTTAGGGTGCAAAACACACACATTTGCAAATAATGATAAACAAAATATAAATTTTGACCAAAGATATATTTATGTTGTATGTGATAATAGAGCAACAATAATATAAAATCATCGGTAAAATATAAGCAAACTGGCCTATTATTTGTCATTTTCCTAATATGTCGATAAAATTCGAACTCTGATTTCTACATTTATATTTTTGCCTTAAAATAAAACATACGATCGATTTTAAATTTCAAAGTGGAATTATTTGTTTTATGGTAAAATTCTACGGCAATAAAAAACATATAGGTTTAACATTGCAAAACAGTATGTACCTAACTCAAAATGTAATTTAAAGCGAATCTCGTGAAATTGGAGATTATTTGTAAATGCATACGTTCTAAATGACAGTTTCACATAATTAAATGACGCATTTTTGTGATAATCACTTCCGCTGAAAAATACCGTCTTGAACAAAAGTGTTACGTTATAAGTTGAACAACTCTTGTATATTACTGTGCAAAGATTTGGTTATGCCAGAATGGGTTTTTATGAGTTAAAACTTGTCAGCAACCATTGATTCCTGATATTACTGCCACCAAACACAGTTTTTATCTGTCAGTTGATGTAATGATTTTGTAATCGTTACGTGGTCCCGTCTTAATTTCATTAAACGATGGGAAAGGGAGGCTCTAAATAACCTATAATGTGTTGATGAGCCGTTAATCAAGATTATATTCAATTAAATTTCGCTATTTAGTCTTTATTTCACCACGCAATACGTTATAATACCACTTTCCACTCTTTCTGGTGTATAGCCATTAATTGATGTGTATGCTGTGGGGCGTCTCTAAATAACCTTTAATGTGTTGATGAGCCATTAAACAAGAACAAAGTCAATTCAATTTTCTTATTTAGTCATTATTTCACAACTCAATACCACTTTCCACTTCTTCTGGGGTTTAGTCATCAATTCATGTCAATGCACTGGAGTGGCTCTAAATTTCTTATTATGTGTTGTGTTCTAAATGAGCTATAATGCGTTGATCAGCCAATATTCAACTCAGTTCAGTTTACTTTTTTAGTCATTATTTCACCGCTCAATAAGTAATGATACCACCTTCAACTTTCACTGGGGCGGCTCTCAATAACCTATAACGTGTTGATGAGCCGTTAAATAAGATTAGTTTCAATTCAGTTTCCTTATTTAATCATTATTTCTCCACTCACTAAGCTTTAATACCACCTTGTCCTCTCTATGGGGCGGCTCTAAATAACATATACTGTGTTAATGAGTCGTTAAACAAGATTCATTCAATTCAATTCAATTTACTCATTCAGTCATTATTTCTCCACCCATAACAATAAAGTCCAACGTGCAGCTGTTTTTAAATTAGGAAACGATACACGTATATGAGAAGCCATATGTCTTTACTTTTTTGTGCCAAATGATTCTTTTAAATAATAATTTAAATGCAAATTTGAACTATATTTTGTATATTATTATATGCTGTTTAATTAACGCTGTTTCTGGAAAAAACAACAAAACCATTTTCTCGTTCATATGGCGTTGTTGAACGTTACGCCAATCGAAACAAACTTTAGTGGTTGACCATTTACAGTTACCACTATGCTTTCCTCTTTGATTGTACGATGACCGGTCAGACACTGGCAATATGATGACGTCTACCTAAATGGTGAAAGGAAGGTAACGTTTACTGCTCGTCGTCAATCTTGTTTTCTCGTGCAGTTAACGGTTTGATCTCTTGTTGCTCTGGCTTCTCTCAAGTCAATGCAATGTGGCTTTATAGGCTTTTGTTTTTATATTCATAGATTAATGATCATGTTGTGGTTTTCTTATATAGCCTTTTAATCTTGCCTAGTTTGTTAGAATATACACACTGGCCAATTTGTTTTTTATTTACACTGTCCATTTTTGCTGGGATTACATAACCGTAAGAGTGATGTATGGTGCACGCTAGAACCTAAACTCCCAGTGGCCTTTTTTGTTATGACTGATCCGATGCGAGACCGCTATTGTAAACTCGTCTATTTTAGGTGACAAGTACTTGATTTATAAATGATTATTTATCCATGCATTGGTTGATTGTTTTAAATGCGTTTTTTAGTGTGACTTCATTATGTGAATGTTAAATGTTGTTAGACTTTAATGCTGCCTTGTTTGTGGGGAGAGTATAACCTGGCGGGGATATATTTATTTACACTGTCCAGTTTATTGGGATGACAATAGGCTAAGAGTGAGGTTTGGTGCACCCTAGTTTCGGCATCCTGTTGTGTTTTTATACTTGCGGCATCCTGTTGTGTTTTTATACTCATGGCATCTTGTTGTGTTTTTATACTCACGGTATCCTGTTGTGTTTTTGTACTCACGTTATCCTGTTGTGTTTTCATACTCACAAGTGTCCTTTCTTTTGCCACAGGCCGTTCCAAGGGGTTCCTGTCAACCCTTTTGTTTTTGTGATGTCTTTCTGTATGTGTGTTTGTGGTTGACTGTCGTCTTTGAGTGCTCCCTTTCCTATTCGATTTTTATATCTACTTTTAGTATCTACATCTCCATGTTTTATTGGACCCTCTCCCTTTTTTAGGTAATATTCTCATATTGTACCTTTTTGGTAAGCTGTATGAAATATTTAACTTCCTATCATATCTATGAATCAGATGAGAGATTTGACCAGCTAAACAAGATTTAATTTTACATTCGGGCAATAATTGAAATGACGCAAGCAAAACTGACACATCTTTCATTACGGTTTTAATAAAATGGTGAATGTCTAATGTGTTTTGGTAGGGAAAACCCGAACCTTGGATCTAGAAAACAAAATTCAATGTGTTTTTTATAATTTGTGCATGCAAATATAATATTATATTAGGTATAATGATGTATAACTATCAAACAATGAAGTAATGTAGTATAAATACTAAAACATGTACATATGGAACATTCCAATTCCCGTTTAACAGTTTTGAATGGAAACACAACTCAAATAATAATGCCATTAATTATTGAAGTTCTAGACAAATAAACAACCGTGTTGAGAGTCTTATTCAACTTCAACCATCAACTGTCACGCCAAATAATAACAAAATCAATTAGCATTAAAGTCGTTTAAGATGAAGTGAACACACGTTAAAACAAGAGGAAACGTTATAGAACAGTAACACTATTGATTATTCATACGCTAGAAAACGTACTAGTTATTTGTATAACTAAAACGCTACTCCCGCGGTGCTACCGTTACCATACACTTCGGAAAACCTTCGCACAATTTTATTATCGTAATCTAGATCTACTTTTAACATATAAAGTAATTTAAGAACTCTTCTGCGACAAGAACTATCACAACCTGACTTCTATGGGGATGTGGTTTACAAACTTCGTAAGAGCCATGGTCATAATCACTTTCATACAATCTTTATTATACTTGTTAAAAAGTTTATCAAACGCGGTTATGACCCTATCATTTTACAATGCACTGCATGTTTAGTGGTGAACCCATTTACAGTTTGCCAATATGCTTTCCTCTTTGAGTGTGCGATGACTGATTGATTGTGGACCCTATGATGACGTCTACCTAACTCCTTATAGGACGGTAGTGTTTGATATTTGTCTTTAATCTTGTCTTGTCGTACCCGTTAAGGTTTGTTCTGTTGTTGCTCTGGCTTCTGCCAAGTCACTGAGTATTTACTTTGTGACTTTCTATGCTATTTTTTATATTATATATACATGATCATTTATGTGTTTTACTTAAATTGCCTATTAATGCTGCCTTGTTAGTTAGAGATTATAATCTGGCTGGGATATCTTTAAAGATATTTTTTATCTTTCTTGACAGTTGTATAATGTATTACCAAGTTCAAACACTACTGTGACAGTTGTTTATACAGTGTTAAGGTTTTCTGTATAAAACACAACTAATGCACATCTGTGCATGTGAATTCTACTTACTATTTTTCCTCATATTAATCGCATTTTTCTTGTATAAACTACATGCTGCTTTCAAAGAGCAGACCACATTTGTTGTGAGTTGTAACAAAAAACTTGTTTTTATGCTACTTAAGTTGAAATTAATAATCTGTGAAAATTGACGCTTTTGTCACGTTAAGAGCATTGCACTTTATTTAAAGGGCTGTTTTTAACAATGCGTACGCGACCAGCTGTGCTGGCAAGAGAATGTCATCATATGTCATGCTGCTTACAAAGTACGTTATTTCTAGAAATAATTACTGGCATACAACTTCACCTCTCATAATGGAAAGTACTGGTGTTATCAACTATCTGAACCCAGGGACAGTTTACCTATATTATTATATACTAAAGAAATAAAGAAAGGCAACTCAGGAATTTCCGCTATATAAGTTGTATAATGGACATTTAATCCAACGTAATTTTTCCGATAAATCCCAAGATGTTTTGTAAAAAGGGCTTCACCGATAAAGGACAATGCTGTGATGTAGTAGACTTTCTAATCGGACTACACTGTGTTACAAGAAATGCATACATGTTGCGTCTTCAACATTTGAGAGCCCGGCATTTAAGTACTGTATTTAATGTAAAGAGATTGAAACATTTTAAATTCTAAGTTTATTCACCTGCGTGAGACAAAATCGCATTCTATCAATAACGAAACTTTCGAGGGATACAAGTTGGTGTGCTATGTTGCTTTAGTCTTTGTTTTTCGAAAGGCAATGTAATATCTAGCCATGTATCATTCGATTGACAGCAGCATATTATACATACAAGAAATAGCGGAAATTCCCGAGTTGACTTTATTTTTTCCTGTAGTATATGTGACATGTCGTTTCTCCACAGAACACAGTTAACGCTCGAAAGAAAATGAAATAACTGAGGAAGAATTCAAATATTTTGCGGTTTCAAAAAAGACTCCTAAACCACCACCCCCACCACCACCGCCCCACTCCACTCCACGCTGCCCCGCCCCTCACCCGCAGCTTTCACAGCACACAGTAAACCCCAAAACACGCAAACGACAAACATGAATGGCAATGTTAACAAAGAATAAAGGCATATGGCGTTACAAATACAAAAAGGGTTGACAACAGGGCTACCGCCTCGGGACGGTCAATGGCAAAAAAGGTCTCTGGGGTTTATACCATGTTCTAGGGTGCACCAAAACTAGCGCTTACTCTACTGTCATCCCAATAAAACGGGGCAGTGTAATAAAGAAATCCCGCCATGAACTATTCTCTAACCAACAAGGGCTGCATTAATAGGCAATATAAGTAAAACACAAAGATGCTCGTATATATATAAATACCAAAAAAACAATAATCTAGAAACCCACAAAGAAGGTAATCAAAAGACTTGGCAAAAGCCAGAGCAACAAGAGGATAAACCATTAAGGGCACGATAAGACAAGATTGCAGACAAACATCAAACGTAACCGTCCTTTTGGGCCTTAGGTAGATATCATCATATGGTCAATAGCCGTCTGATGAACGCACAATTAAATAGGAAAGCATAGTGGCGAACTGTAAATGGGTCCACCATCAAGCATGCAGTTCGTTGCAAAATGATAGGTCATAATCTCTTTGGATAAACCTTTTAACAAGTTTAACAAAGATAGCATGAAAGTGATCATGACCAAGGATCTTAAGAATTGTTGTAAATCACATCACCATAGAAGCCAGGTTGTGATAGTCCTTGTCGCAGAAGAGTTATGGTAACGGTAGCCCTGATTGAGTAGCTTGAGTTATACAAAGATAACGAATATTAAAGTCGTCAACTCGAGTACAAGCTCTAGAAAAGCGAATAAGGTGAGACACATAGACCCCATAAGAAGTTGCTCGGGAAATATCCCCATCTAAACTCTTATTTATAATGGAAATTTGGATTTTTATTTGTTTTTATAAAAGACGTCATCAATATATATCAGTTTTCATGTTCAACATAAAATTCATGGGAGATAATTACTTCATATCTAATTTCAGGTAATGTTCATCATTCAGTAAATTAATGTTCAATGCTAATGCACTGCATCATGCTGAACTGCTGACATATTTTATTATTTATGACGTATTTACAAACAAAGTACAATCCCAATATTAATGTAAAGTTTTTTTGTTGTTTTTTTAGAAAACTGCGCAAAATGTATTGTGGAGAGCTCAAATGTGCAATTTGGAAATGCACAAACGGCTCTCTGTTTGTGACATTGTGTATACATACCAGCATAATACTAAATATTATTGAATACTTTATTATATTTTAAATCTTGTAATATAATATTATATATTATTGTATAAATGTATTATATTGTTAAATATTGTTATATATTGTTATATATATGTAACCTTCGCTCTTTCAAGTGAAATTCATCGTAGAACTTAACCCCCTGTCCTTTTAGCCACTGACCGTTCCAAGGCGGTAGCCCTATTGTCAACCCTTTTATGTTTGTGATGTCGTGTCTTGCCTTTTAATCATCTTTTAAATTGTTGTTTGTTGATGCCCCTTAACGTGGCATGTCCCGTCCCGTTCAATGCCGTCCCCTCTCTTTACGTAACACATGTCTGTTACTTGCATTTCTCGCAAAGAGTTGTTCCCAAATTTCATATACACAAAATAACTCATGACCTAATGCCCTTGTAGGAAAGCTTAAGGTTACAGTAGCGCTACATGTTACAATGTTAAATGTTACAAACTTTACACTAAAGTTTACAACCGACGTTACAATTTACAATGTTAAGGCCCGCTAAAGACATATGGTCCTCAAACAAAATATATTTACAGTATGTACACACATTTGTTGAAAAAATGATATCTATGGTATAACATGTTTCTAGAACTTTATAATATATCAAAAGAATGCACACTGTGTGCAAAGATGAAACAAATGATGAGCTTTAAATATGATTAATATCAACATTACTCATATTTGTCTGTGGTTTGACAACAATATAAGCTTATCCACTACGAGACAATATACATTTTATGCAATAATGCATATTCATCCCATGGTTAACAACATACAAGCTAATCCACATTGTGACAATATATGTTTAAAGAATACAGGTACAATGTCTATTTTAATAGCCCCTAAATCCCTAATTACTCATATATTTGTATGCTATTATACAATGTACAAGCGACGTTAAGTTAAACATATATTTTATGTCTATCTCCTCCCAAAGTTTCCAACCGATTGTATCAAAACTTTACAGGATGCTTACCTATGATGTCAAGATGTGCATATCGCTTTGGCGTCAAAATCGGCATTGTATTACCGGAGTTACGACCATTTTTCTTCGATTTTATGTTAAAGTATATTGTGTGTCTATCTCTTCCCACCGTTTTCACAGATTGCTTCGAAACATTACAGGATGCTTACCTTTCGTTCATGTCCATATGTGCATATCGTTTTAGCGTGAGCGTGAAATCTGTTTAGTTTTACCAGGGTTATGGTCATTTTTTCTTCAATTGTTGCTTCAACGACTGTTCTCAGTAAGGGCATCTATGTCCCACGGACACACTTCTAGTTTCATTTAAAAATGAGGCGGTATGCTCAAAAGAAGAGGCGCCAGGGGCGTGTTTCCATCTCATTGATACTTACAAGAAAAATGGTGGTATTGCGCTGAGAAACTCTGACGAAATGACGAATTGAATTGTTTTCCCGCATCTCTTCCATCTTTTACTCAATTCGTAAAATATATACGAGTCAATATAAAAGATCTATACTGGTTGCAGTAAGATTTTAAAGAAACTAATCCACCAAATAAAGTAGAATTACACTACACAGCCATTCATCAAAAGATCTACATAAGTGTTCAGGTCATATAATAATGTCCATGTGCCGATTAAACGTAAAGGGTTATTCACGCTTCTTAAAATACCCGTGATTGCATATGCGTAAAATGAATTATGAGTTAGTAACTCTTAATTCGACGCTCCAGTTTTGGGGTTTGGCCTGTTTGGTTAAAGACGTGTATATTGTATTTATAGAGTTTGTATTGTCAAAATATATAAGTTATATATATACCTCGTCGTCAGTAGGTTTAGAAACGGTGTACATATTTGAAAAATGTGGCTGTTGTTTGCAGGACAGTTACTTTAACGTAAGCCTTGCCAAACTTATCAAAAGGAACATTAACCATATCAAAAACGTTACGTCATTTAAATTGTCACCTGCAGAATCTAATAGTTTAAGGTATTAGGTTTCACTTCTTTCGTGTCCGAGACTGCAATGGGAGGCTGTGTGTTGTGAATTTTGGCGTTTCGTGACATGCGTATTTCTCTTATTTTTTATTTTTTTTTTGCAATTTATGAACTAAGACAACCATTTAGCGATTTTGCTTTAATGTTTTCCATATGCAAGTTGTACTTCCTGATTGTTGATGTGACAGATTGTATATAGCTTTTAAAATTCTTGCGAAAATTGTAAATGTAGAAAAAATGTATGTAAATATTCATACATTGAGCTTTACGGCGATTAGAGACGTCTACTCTATTTGTTTCTACATTAAAGTTGATTTTAAGTCAACAGTGATGTTCAGTTTTATTGTAGCCCTACATTCCCTATTTTATATATTTTACTATGTTCTTTATAGGAACTGGGCTATCACTAGAGAGCTTATATACAAGTTTTGCAAGATCTTCCTAGTGGTAAAAATTGAACTACCATATATGGCATTTCTTGGAAGATTTCCTCCGATAATACATTGCAGAAGAATAGCTGCAACAAAATACCTTTTTTTATTTTTTTTCAGCTACCAATAATGGTAAGCCCATTTATTTTCCTCGTCAATGAGTGTGTTGTAGGTCGGGGAACCATCCCACCGCACACTTTACAAAAATTTAATATAAATATAAACCTATTTTTCAACACACTCATTCCAGACAAATACTTTCATTCAATAGGTAAACAAAACAACAGTTTTTTTTTTTTTTTATTGTTTTTTTATAATATAATATCTTTATTTTCAACATTATTTTCATACATGGTTTATATATACATTTTGATTTAAAACATATATAATAAAGTGTAGACTTAAAGATAATACGATGTTTTTGGTTTTTGTGGAAGATTTCTGCCCGATCATGTTTTTTTTTTAAATGGGTTATATTTTTACCATTCATACTAAAAGAGAGAAAATTCAGCAACAACAACAAACAATACCAAAACCACAACAACAACAACAAATACACAATACCCATCCCATTATGTATTTTCATTATTTACTCATTTGAATGTGCCTATGCTTGTAAGTTATTTTATTTAAAATTGACTACTAATAACGGCTCTATTTCTCGTTTTGTTGAAAGAAGAAAAAGGAGCTGGAATCTTCCACATATATATGTAACAAAAATATCTATACAATGTTCCATTAATACAATTTGTTGGAATAAAGTTGTTGGTTCTTAAACAAAAAAAAGGAAAAGTATTTTCCTGAAATATTATACAGAATTCAATGACTAAATATATTAAATTTAAAATGTTTTCAAGAACAATCAATTTGCTTACTGGGGAATTACAATGTCAACACATTGAATACTATATAATACCACAAAGGAAAAAAACCTATGGAGAGAAATGTAGTCTAGAAAAAAAAGAAGATTTACTAAGTGTAATTAGAAAAAAGAAAGAAAAAATAAATAAATGTATAATGTTAGAAAAAACAAAACAAAAAAACAAAAAACAACGAATACCAGCCAAGGTGATGTTTAACATTATTTATTTTTAAAGAGTGACTATGGACGTGCGTTTTCCCTTTCCAAAACAACAGGTTACTGTCTCATAATATGTTGAAATCTACCTTATCTAGTTTACTTTATATTTAAAAAGAAGATAATAAATCACTTTAATTATTTTGGTTTGTTAACTCTCTCTAATATAGAGAAAAAAATATGTACTTCCACATGATAGCTTCCCATATCATGAGAGAGAAAAAAAAGTAGTGGTGGTGGGGTGGGGGAGGTGGGGTGGATGCACGCATGTGTAACGTTTGACCAGGTAAAAATATGAGGTTAACACATTTTTGAAGTATGAACAGTTCTCAAGTAAAAATCTCCATAATTTGCATTATCCTCTCTGTGATTTAAATAATACAAAAAATATTTGACCATTGACCAATGTTCCTCAAACATGTTCAGTTCATTGTTCTTAAGAGCTATTTTTGATTAATTTCATACATAATTGTTAAGCTTTTCTGTAAGTTACCAAATGATAATTTTTTTCCTAGACATCTGCTTCTGTATATATATCGCTTTAATTCCAGTATTAAGATGAAAGTTTTTGACACCAAAAATCAAAGTTGTTTCATTCAAGTCTATACGTACATGTTTTATTCTTAGTAATTTGTTGATTTCAAAGATTATATTTTGTGTTTCTTGACATTCCCAGAAGATATGTACAATGGTTTCAGTTTCTCTGTTACAGAAGGTGCATAGAGCATTGCTTTTTATTTTTATTTTTGTAAGGTAAGAATTTGTTGCCAAGATTCTATGCAGTATTCTTGTTTGAAGCCATTGTAGATATGTGTCTTTTATTGTTTCAGATGGTAAACTGTAGACAATTTCCCATTCATTTTCATTCATATTATAAATGTCATTCCATTTTTTCTGGCTGGTTGGTATGTCTGAGTTATAATTTAAGATTTTGTAAAAATGACTTGCTCCTTTTCAATGTTTTGTAATATTGCTTAAATATATTGGTGGTAATGGGGCAATACATTTTGTTGTTTTCACTTCCATGTTGACATTTTTATTCTAATAATTTTTAATTGCACTACAAATACCTTGGTGATGCAGGAAATTTACTTTAATATTGAATTTTTCTTTAAAATCATCAATTGAAAGCAACTTTCCATTATCATTCACTATATCGTTAACATACCGTATTCCCTTGTTAAACCAGGATGCCATAAAAACACTTTGCTTGCCTAATAAAATGTTGTGGTTATAGAAAAGCGGCATTTTAAGAAAATCTTCAAACGAGTTTATGTTACATTTATTTATCATTTCAACATATGATTTTAAAACATCTTTCCAAAAGTTATTTTTAATTGATGATGCTATTTTTTCTGGATAATGTTTACCACATGAATACAGTTTAATTTTATCAAAATAGCAGTCACATAGGTTTTGCCAAGTACCATCACTTATTATCATTCTTCTAATCCATGTTATTTTAAGTCCTGTTATAAAGGATTGAAGATTTACCATATTTAATCCTCCCTCTGAGTACTGTTTGACAATAACTGTACTTTTAATTTTTGCATGTCCTTGCCACAGGAAATCATATAGTACATTGTTAATCTCTTTTACAGTATTAATATCTGGGTTAGGAAGGGATATGAAAGGTGGTTAAAAGCTGGTATCAACAATGTTTTAATAACAGTAATTCTTCCCAGTGGTGTTAACTGACGTTTTTTCCAGTGTATTATCGATTTCTTTAGCTTTTTAACCTTTTGCTTATAATTCAAATACATCATTTTTTCAAGGTCAACATGGAAGTTAAAACCTAATAATTTAAAAGAAGTTGTACCCCATGAAATTTTCCATTTTGTTTTTATCGACTTTGTACTATATTTCATTGAACCTATCCAAATAACTTCAGTTTTATCAAAATTAACTTTCAGCCCAGAATATTTGGTAAATTGCTCTAATTCATTTAATGTTTGGTTTAACGATGTATCGGTTTGTACTCTGTATTTCCTATTTTTATATCTTTCATTTTTATATTATTTTTTAATTTTATTGTCACTCTTTGTGTACAGAGGATAAAAATATAAGGTGATAGGGGATCGCCTTGACGGCAACCGCGGCCAATATTGAGGGGTGAAGATAAAAAACCATTTTGTTGTACCATAGATTGTGCGTCGTTATAAAAAGTTTTTATCCAATTTTGTACTGATGGACCAAATTTGAAAAATTGTAAAGCCTTTGAGATAAAGTTCCAAGATAAGGTGCTAAGGCTTTTTCAAAATCAACCAGAAGGATGAGTCCTGGTATATTTCTTTCTTCTACCAATTGCATTATATCATAAAGTAATCTTGTATTTTCTCCCATGTATCTCCCTTTTATAAATCCAGTTTGGTCATTATCAATTAATTTACTTAGTACTGATTTAATTCGTTTTGCTATAGAGCCTGAAGCTGTTTTATATACACTATTTAATAAAGTAATAGGGCGCCAATTTTTTAGGAATTGTCGAGGCTTATTTTCTTTAGGGATGCAGGTTATAATGCCTTGTCTTTGTGTTATTGACATTAGGCCACTATCAGAGCCGCAATTTATTGATCTTACCACAAAATGTCCTATTTTTTCCAGAAGACTTTAAAAAAAATTGCCGAATATCCATCACTCCCAGGACTACGGTCATTTACCATATTTCTTAATGTTTCTGATGCCTCTGTAAATGTGATTTTACCTTCTAAATTTTCAGATTCTACACAGGATAATGTTGGAGTGTTTACTGTATGTAGTTCCTCTATCAAGTTGATATCCTCGAGATTACTATCATTATTTAAGTATAACTTTTGATAATATTTTTGTGTTTCTATTAAAATTTCATCTTGTTTATATATTTTTTCGCCATTTTCCTTTTCAATATTGGACACAGTTTTATGTTGAGGGTGTTTGCAAGCATCTGGCCAACTGACCTCAAAGGGTTCGCCTTCCCATTTGGCGAGATCCCATTGCGGAATCTTACCCCGAGTGTTTTTCTCTGCATTTTACAGTATATTTTAACGGATTATCATATGTGTATATCCTTAATACTGTACTCACACCAAGCTCACAATTAGAGTAGGCGATTATCTCTAAACAATGTATAGTGTATTTAGCTATATTATGTGTAATACTAATATGTGAGCTGTATCTGTATTAACCATACAGACTACCTTCCCCGTGTTCAAATCACGGAGGCAGTATAATACTTCAGATAAGTTATGTTAAAATCTCTTACAAAGTGTTTTAACTAGGACAACAGTGTCTACTTTACCAGGAAAACAATATCCTGTATGCAAAAGATTTTTCGGAATAAAAATTCCTTCGTCAGCTGCCATAAAGAGGCACCGTTGTGTTACTTAAATATTTGGCGTTTTAGCCCGTATACACGTATACCCACCCTTGTGAATTTTACATGTGTATTCTCTACCAGTATATGTTAAACTGTGTGGTATCGTGTGTCACCGTGGACTATGTATTAGTATATATATTCACTTCCACTCTTTATATGTATATGTTAGATCGTTTTCACACTCATTTAGTATCAGAATACTAGAAGTTGGCATCTACCGATCGAGTAGTGTATGCTGTTACAATCACCTACTGAACATTCTCTGTTTTCAGTGTATTGTAAGTTTGTTGCAATTTGTTGTATTGTAACAGTTACCGCGTGTTGTAATCGCTTTGAGTGTGTATGCTATGTTATTACAATTCTCCAGTTCTTGACCTGGCGAGATTTTCGTGCAATCGTATAATCTCTTTGTGTAATAAATACACTAAGCTACACTCAATTGGGTAACACTAATAGTCGATTCTAATAGTTAGCCAATCTTCAATATTCTCTACTTTAAAGAGCTGGTCTTCAAACCATCACATTCACCTATAGTGAATCATGTGTTTGTGTATATAAACTGTATATTGCGTGTTTATTTACCGCTTAATTATACTTTCTATTCGCAAGCAAATACGAGTTTGGTTACCGTTTCTATTGCTTGTATATCTGATTTCAATTTCACCAAGGGTTTAATTGATTTCAGAGTGTTAGGCGAGTGAAAACTCAACTGAGTGTGTATATACACTGTATATTGCGTGTTTATTTACCGCTTAAATATACTTTCTATTCGCAAGCAAATACGAGTTTGGTTACCGTTTCTATTGCTTGTATATCTGATTTCAATTTCACCAAGGGTTTAATTGATTTTCAGAGTGCTTAGTCGAGTGAGAAGAAGTTTGTAGGTTTTTCCCCATCTTCCACCCATTTTTCCCTAGCTCTTAACATATTTCCTTTGAACTTCTCTTTCCTTATATTACTTAACTCTGTCTTTAAATTATCTAATTCTTCTATATTCTGATCACTTAGTGAATTTTCCAAATTATTTATGTTATACATTATATCTATTTCTCTTTTGTGTCTTGTTTTTTTTCTTTTAACTACTATATGATATTGTTTGTCCCCTTATTTCCATAAGAAGAGTCTCTAAAAAAAGTTGATCATTTATTTCAAATTGAATTTCATTATTAGGAACACTACTTAGGTTATCATTGTTATAGACAAGTACAGAATATTGTTTTTTTATTTCCTCAATTTTTGCATTTATCATATTTAAATAATCAATGTCAGTAAGTAATGAGTTATTAAATTTCCATAGTCCTTTACCGTGCTCTATATTGTTAAGATTAAGGCTAAGACCCACAATTGAATGATCGGATTTATAGCTTGTTTCAATTTCAGTTTTTCGAATATGAGGTAATAGATCTTCCGTGACAAGAAAAAAATCTAGTCGAGCTTGTTGCAAGGGCTTTGTACGTCGCCATGTGAATCTCTTTATCTGTGGGTTATTTTCTCTATATGGGTCATAAAGCTGTTTTTCATTCATAATTTGTAAAAGAGTATCCCTATCCTTTTTATTATTAGTTGTTTTGTAATTGTAATAGTCCAACTGGGGGTTCTGAACAAGATTAAAGTCCCCACATATCAGATAAGTATCGTTCCCAATATGTTCAACTATTTTAAAAATATTTTCATAAAAATCAGGTTGGTCCGTATTTGGTCCATATAATGAAACTAGTGTAAAACGTTTTGATTCGAGTGTTATATCTAGGGCTAAAAAAATACCGTCTTCATCTTTTAGTTCATTATGCACTTTATATTCTACATTTTTACCAAATAAAATTGCTACTCCTCTGGAATTTGATTTGGCAAAACTAAAATAACAATTACTATTATTCCATTGTGAATATATAAATTTCTGTTGATCTTCTGTAAAATGAGTATCCTGTAGGCAGTATATGTGGTATTGTTTCTCTTTTAAAACTTAAAAACATGAACTCGTTTTTGATTACAATTTAAGCCACGGCAATTTAGCGATACTATTTTTATATCATTCATAATACATAAGTGGGAAGGGAGATGATGATAATATACACATCTAGTTATGAAAGGAAAACAGAAATATAACTTGTTTTTATAAATATTTAAGCAGAATCAAATGTCACTATGTTTAACTTCAACGGCATTATTCTACTTCAAGATTCTTAGAGATTCAAAAATAAAGCATTCTAGGTGTTAAAAGGAGATTTGCATAATCTAAAACTGTTTTTAGCTCTACTGATCAGAGATCATCAGAGCTTATGCCGTGGTGCGGCGTCCGTCGTCCGTCTGTCCGTCTGTCCGTCCGTCCGTCTGTCCATCTGTCCGTAAACTTTATTTTTTAGCGACGTTTCCTCAGAAACTACTGAATGGATTTTCATGAAACTTTACAGAAATGTTGCCCATGAAGTCTAGTTGATCCTAGCAAAAATTCATGTTGATGTGAAATCCAAGATGGCCGCCAGATCTAAAAATAGGTTTTTAAAAAACAAATTTGTAGCGACTTCTTCATGAAAACTATAAGTGATATTGATATGGGACTTTTACTAAAATGATCAGCATGACATGATGTTGGTCCTTGTCGAAAATCATTTTGATTCGACGTTAAACATGGCTGCCAGCGGCCATCTTTGTTTACATAGAGTTATATAATGAAAACTTGTAGCAACTACTCCTCTGAAACTACATGACGGATTTTCATGAAACTTCACAGGAATGTTGCTCTTGATGTCTAAATGATCCTAGCAAAATTTCAGGTCGGCCGAAAATTCAAGATGGCCGCCACGGCTAAAAATAGATTTTCAAAATACAAGTTTGTAACGACTACATCTTGAAAACTATAAGTGATATTGATATGGGACTTTCTGTAAAATGATTAGCATGACGTGATGTTGGTCCTTGTCAAAAATTGTTTTGATTCAACTTTAAACATGGCTGCCAGCAGCCATCTTTGTTTACATAGAGTTATATAGTAAAAACTTGTAGCGACTAATCCTTTGAAACTACTTGGCAGATTTTCATGAAACTTTACAGGAATGTGGCTCTTAATGTTTAATTGATCCTAGCAAAATTTCAGATCGGCCAGAAATTCAAGATGGCCGCCACAGCTAAAATTAGATTTTTCAAAAAAGAAATTGTAGCGACTACGTCTTGAAAACTATAAGTGATATTGATATGGGACTTTTTGTAAAATGATCAGCATGACATGATGGTTATCAGAGTCAAACATTATTTTGATTCGACGTTAAACATGGCTGTCAGCGGCCATCTTTGTTTACATACAGTTATATAATGAAAACTTGTAGCGACTACTCCTTTGAAACTACTAGACGGATTTTCATGAAACTTCACAGAATTGTTGCTCTTGATGTCTAATTGATCCTAGCTAAATTTCAGGTCGGCCGGAAATTCAAGATGGCCGCCACGGCTAAAAATAAATTTTCAAAAAACAAGTCTGTAGCGACTACTTCCTGAAATCAAAATCAATCAGTAGAGCTTCAAGGTCATTGACCTCTTGTTAGAATTTGTGATTTTTACAAATCACATATAAAGCCTAGTTGAATTGGGTGCAAATATTTCAATTGTAAAAACTGTCATTTATGTAACTCATTATTTGAATAAAATGTCGTGTACTTAATTACAAAAAAAACAACAACAAAAAACAACTTTGTAATTGCGTTCTCCATACAATGGCACATTGTCATGTTTATTTCGAAACGTATCGATACATTTTAAAACCCGTGATGACGTTTTTTTCAAATACGAAACAAAACGGATAACAATTCCTAGAAATAGGATTGCCATTAGAAAAAAACCCAACTCTAGTCTGAATTTCTATACGACTTCCCTAAGATTTAATATTTTTCACAAAACATCTTGCTATCACGAGATAGTTTAAAGCTATGTTGTCAACTAATATTTTTTCAAAACCTTATGTAAGAACGTGCGTTTTTTTCTTCCGATTATTTACAAAAGAAATCACGTAATAAAAGGAAACTCTAATCAATGCTGTTTTTGGCCTCGGTGTTTTTGTAATAGTTATGGAACAAATGCACTGTTTGAACTAAATGTGTGCTATTATATCTGCGTTTCTCGATCGATCATTGAAACGTGAGTTGGATGACTGATCGTTAGGAAGTGTTGCATACTCTTCTGTTTTGTATCTGTTCTTTGTACGATACATAGAGGATATTTGTTGTTTTGGAGTGAATAACTTATTATATTATATATTTTGTGATGAATTATAGAAATTTCACAGTTTGAGAAAATCTATAACATATCCCTTCCTCTACTGTGCTATCTCGCCTAGTGTGCAAGATAGCTCAGTAGCTAAATGTTATGAACTAAACAATAGACGTCACGATATTACGTCAAGAATTGACGTCATGATATTACTCCGCGCTGTCGCCAAAGGAGTGACAGAAGAAGGAATACTTGTTTCAAAAGACGATTGGAAAGAAATTCATCACAGAATATATATTATATAGTTTAGTTAACATTTTTGTCGTGGTACGGAAAATAATTCACTCGTGAGAAATATTCTTGCGATATAGAAACTCGTGCGAAAACGCACTCGTTTCTATATCGCAAGAATCTGTGAGAAATGTTCTTGCGATATAGAAACTCGTGCGAAAACGCACTCGTTTCTATATCGCAAGAATATTTCTCACTCGGGAATTATTTCCCGTGTCACTTCAACAATGTTCATTAAACTCTATTTATTTCATCGAGAAGTGAGTAAACTTCAGATTTTCACGAATGCGAAGCATGAGTGAAAATAAAAGTTTTTTCACTTCGAGACAACAATTCTTTTTTTATTTTATGATTTTACAAACAATGTTTTAGGGCAACTACGGCAGAACAACAAGGGAGGCAATTTCAATAACTAAGCCGTTTTACACACTTTTTACCCCGACAACAAAAAAAAGTCCAAAGATATTTTATTTATACCCAAATAGAACAATTGATTTTAATATATTTGCATTGGCAGTCATTTCCTTTTAAATGTTTAAATCGATTTCAAATCATTGTTTGAATAGAATGTACAATGATCAGTGTTTTTTGTCAAAAAAATTAGTCCCGGCAGCTACTGTGTAAATAAAACTCTATATTCCGAAATGTGAAATTATAACACTTTTATTTCACTGATAAAATACAGTATTTCATTGCTTAAAAATGTCTTTATTACGTTTTTTTTACCTTGCAGACGGCTTTATTAAACATACAGCTTACACATAATGTAATTAGTTCATGGCCTAATATTTAGATTTAATTGTATAACTAACAATGATACACGACAACTTCTCAATGAAGCCAAATCACATTTTGCAAATCTGTGTGGCTATATGCCGGGGCTAATGGCGTGAAATATATACAATGTTCCATTAATACAATTTGTTGGAATAAAGTTGTTGGTTCTTAAACAAAAAAAAGGAAAAGTATTTTCCTGAAATATTATACAGAATTCAATGACTAAATATATTAAATTTAAAATGTTTTCAAGAACAATCAATTTGCTTACTGGGGAATTACAATGTCAACACATTGAATACTATATAATACCACAAAGGAAAAAAACCTATGGAGAGAAATGTAGTCTAGAAAAAAAAAGAAGATTTACTAAGTGTAATTAGAAAAAAGAAAGAAAAAATAAATAAATGTATAATGTTAGAAAAAACAAAACAAAAAAACAAAAAACAACGAATACCAGCCAAGGTGATGTTTAACATTATTTATTTTTAAAGAGTGACTATGGACGTGCGTTTTCCCTTTCCAAAACAACAGGTTACTGTCTCATAATATGTTGAAATCTACCTTATCTAGTTTACTTTATATTTAAAAAGAAGATAATAAATCACTTTAATTATTTTGGTTTGTTAACTCTCTCTAATATAGAGAAAAAAATATGTACTTCCACATGATAGCTTCCCATATCATGAGAGAGAAAAAAAAGTAGTGGTGGTGGGGTGGGGGAGGTGGGGTGGATGCACGCATGTGTAACGTTTGACCAGGTAAAAATATGAGGTTAACACATTTTTGAAGTATGAACAGTTCTCAAGTAAAAATCTCCATAATTTGCATTATCCTCTCTGTGATTTAAATAATACAAAAAATATTTGACCATTGACCAATGTTCCTCAAACATGTTCAGTTCATTGTTCTTAAGAGCTATTTTTGATTAATTTCATACATAATTGTTAAGCTTTTCTGTAAGTTACCAAATGATAATTTTTTTCCTAGACATCTGCTTCTGTATATATATCGCTTTAATTCCAGTATTAAGATGAAAGTTTTTGACACCAAAAATCAAAGTTGTTTCATTCAAGTCTATACGTACATGTTTTATTCTTAGTAATTTGTTGATTTCAAAGATTATATTTTGTGTTTCTTGACATTCCCAGAAGATATGTACAATGGTTTCAGTTTCTCTGTTACAGAAGGTGCATAGAGCATTGCTTTTTATTTTTATTTTTGTAAGGTAAGAATTTGTTGCCAAGATTCTATGCAGTATTCTTGTTTGAAGCCATTGTAGATATGTGTCTTTTATTGTTTCAGATGGTAAACTGTAGACAATTTCCCATTCATTTTCATTCATATTATAAATGTCATTCCATTTTTTCTGGCTGGTTGGTATGTCTGAGTTATAATTTAAGATTTTGTAAAAATGACTTGCTCCTTTTCAATGTTTTGTAATATTGCTTAAATATATTGGTGTAAATGGGGCAATACATTTTGTTGTTTTCACTTCCATGTTGACATTTTTATTCTAATAATTTTTAATTGCACTACAAATACCTTGGTGATGCAGGAAATTTACTTTAATATTGAATTTTTCTTTAAAATCATCAATTGAAAGCAACTTTCCATTATCATTCACTATATCGTTAACATACCGTATTCCCTTGTTAAACCAGGATGCCATAAAAACACTTTGCTTGCCTAATAAAATGTTGTGGTTATAGAAAAGCGGCATTTTAAGAAAATCTTCAAACGAGTTTATGTTACATTTATTTATCATTTCAACATATGATTTTAAAACATCTTTCCAAAAGTTATTTTTAATTGATGATGCTATTTTTTCTGGATAATGTTTACCACATGAATACAGTTTAATTTTATCAAAATAGCAGTCACATAGGTTTTGCCAAGTACCATCACTTATTATCATTCTTCTAATCCATGTTATTTTAAGTCCTGTTATAAAGGATTGAAGATTTACCATATTTAATCCTCCCTCTGAGTACTGTTTGACAATAACTGTACTTTTAATTTTTGCATGTCCTTGCCACAGGAAATCATATAGTACATTGTTAATCTCTTTTACAGTATTAATATCTGGGTTAGGAAGGGATATGAAAGGTGGTTAAAAGCTGGTATCAACAATGTTTTAATAACAGTAATTCTTCCCAGTGGTGTTAACTGACGTTTTTTCCAGTGTATTATCGATTTCTTTAGCTTTTTAACCTTTTGCTTATAATTCAAATACATCATTTTTTCAAGGTCAACATGGAAGTTAAAACCTAATAATTTAAAAGAAGTTGTACCCCATGAAATTTTCCATTTTGTTTTTATCGACTTTGTACTATATTTCATTGAACCTATCCAAATAACTTCAGTTTTATCAAAATTAACTTTCAGCCCAGAATATTTGGTAAATTGCTCTAATTCATTTAATGTTTGGTTTAACGATGTATCGGTTTGTACTCTGTATTTCCTATTTTTATATCTTTCATTTTTATATTATTTTTTAATTTTATTGTCACTCTTTGTGTACAGAGGATAAAAATATAAGGTGATAGGGGATCGCCTTGACGGCAACCGCGGCCAATATTGAGGGGTGAAGATAAAAAACCATTTTGTTGTACCATAGATTGTGCGTCGTTATAAAAAGTTTTTATCCAATTTTGTACTGATGGACCAAATTTGAAAAATTGTAAAGCCTTTGAGATAAAGTTCCAAGATAAGGTGCTAAGGCTTTTTCAAAATCAACCAGAAGGATGAGTCCTGGTATATTTCTTTCTTCTACCAATTGCATTATATCATAAAGTAATCTTGTATTTTCTCCCATGTATCTCCCTTTTATAAATCCATTTTGGTCATTATCAATTAATTTACTTAGTACTGATTTAATTCGTTTTGCTATAGAGCCTGAAGCTGTTTTATATACACTATTTAATAAAGTAATAGGGCGCCAATTTTTTAGGAATTGTCGAGGCTTATTTTCTTTAGGGATGCAGGTTATAATGCCTTGTCTTTGTGTTATTGACATTAGGCCACTATCAGAGCCGCAATTTATTGATCTTACCACAAAATGTCCTATTTTTTCCAGAAGACTTTAAAACAAATTGCCGAATATCCATCACTCCCAGGACTACGGTCATTTACCATATTTCTTAATGTTTCTGATGCCTCTGTAAATGTGATTTTACCTTCTAAATTTTCAGATTCTACACAGGATAATGTTGGAGTGTTTACTGTATGTAGTTCCTCTATCAAGTTGATATCCTCGAGATTACTATCATTATTTAAGTATAACTTTTGATAATATTTTTGTGTTTCTATTAAAATTTCATCTTGTTTATATATTTTTTCGCCATTTTCCTTTTCAATATTGGACACAGTTTTATGTTGAGGGTGTTTGCAAGCATCTGGCCAACTGACCTCAAAGGGTTCGCCTTCCCATTTGGCGAGATCCCATTGCGGAATCTTACCCCGAGTGTTTTTCTCTGCATTTTACAGTATATTTTAACGGATTATCATATGTGTATATCCTTAATACTGTACTCACACCAAGCTCACAATTAGAGTAGGCGATTATCTCTAAACAATGTATAGTGTATTTAGCTATATTATGTGTAATACTAATATGTGAGCTGTATCTGTATTAACCATACAGACTACCTTCCCCGTGTTCAAATCACGGAGGCAGTATAATACTTCAGATAAGTTATGTTAAAATCTCTTACAAAGTGTTTTAACTAGGACAACAGTGTCTACTTTACCAGGAAAACAATATCCTGTATGCAAAAGATTTTTCGGAATAAAAATTCCTTCGTCAGCTGCCATAAAGAGGCACCGTTGTGTTACTTAAATATTTGGCGTTTTAGCCCGTATACACGTATACCCACCCTTGTGAATTTTACATGTGTATTCTCTACCAGTATATGTTAAACTGTGTGGTATCGTGTGTCACCGTGGACTATGTATTAGTATATATATTCACTTCCACTCTTTATATGTATATGTTAGATCGTTTTCACA